>OY821520.1:241717854-241738573 GCA_963682025.1 Cordilura impudica | reverse complement strand
CCAAATTGGAGAAAATAAGTGCAATAATTTTGTTTTTTGATAGATTGAAGTGAAAATCGGGAAGCAACTTTAGATGGGGGCTATAACAAAGAATTGCCATATGGGGACTATTTTTGGACAGCTGATAAATGGATATAATAAATACACACAAACCCAATTTGACCGATATCCATATGATAATTTGGATCTTATGGCAATTTAAGTCGATTTCATAGGAGCCATTTGTATGGGGATAGGTATGAACACGGACCGAAATTAACCAATTTAAATAGCGTTCATCCCATCGCTGATTGATGCTTATGTACCAAATTTCATCAATATATATTCGTATTTGCGACCTGTAGTTTGATTACAAGGTTTACAGGGACACGCAGACGTACAGACGGACGGACGGACGGACATCGCTAAATCGAAACTGAAAGTGATTCTGAGACGATTGGTATAATAAAAGATGGGTCTAGGTTAAATGTTGTTGGTAGTTATAAACAGCATTACAAAATCACGTGATGGTATGGGTATAATAAAAATTGGAAAATAAAAAATCAAAAATGAAAATTGAAATATGAAAAACGAAAAATCAAATTAAAAATTAGAAATTAAAAATTAAAAATTCAAAATTAACAATTAAAAATTAAAAATTAAAAATAAAAAATTAAAAATTTAAAATTAAAAATTTAAAATTAAAACTAAAAAATTAAAAATTTAAAATTAAAAATTAAAACTAAAAAATTAAAAATTAAAAATTAAAAATTAATAATTAGTAAATAAAAATTTAAAATTTAAAATTTAAAATTTAAAATTTAAAATTTAAAATTTAAAATTTAAAATTTAAAATTTAAAATTAAAAATTAAAAATTAAAAATTAAAAATTTAAAATTTAAAATTTAAAATTAAAAATTAAAAATTAAAAATTAAAAATTAAAACTTAAAAATTAAAAATTAAAAATTAAAAATTTAAATTAAAAATTAAAAATTAAAAATTAAAAATCAAAAATTAAAAATTAAAAATTAAAAATTAAAAAATTAAAAATTAAAAATTAAAAATTTAAAATTTAAAATTAAAAATTAAAAATTAAAAATTAAAAATTAAAAATTAAAAATTAAAAATTAAAAATTAAAAATTAAAAATTAAAAATTAAAAATTAAAAATTAAAAATTAAAAATTAAAAATTAAAAATTAAAAATTAAAAATTAAAAATTAAAAATTAAAAATTAAAAATTAAAAATTAAAAATTAAAAATTAAAAATTAAAAATTAAAAATTAAAAATTAATATTAAAAATTAAAAATTAAAAATTAAAAATTAAAAATAAAAAATAAAAAATAAAAATTAAAAATTAAAAATTAAAAACTAAAAATTAAAAATTAAAAATTAAAAATTAAAAATTAAAAATTTAAAATTAAAAATTAAAAATTAAAAATTAAAAATTAAAAATTAAAAATTAAAAATTAAAAATTAAAAATTAAAAATTAAAAATTAAAAATTAAAAATTAAAAATTAAAAATTAAAAATTAAAAATTAAAAATTAAAAATTAAAAATTAAAAATTAAAAATTAAAAATTAAAAATTAAAAATTAAAAATTAAAAATTAAAAATTAAAAATTAAAAATTAAAAATTAAAAATTAAAAATTAAAAATTAAAAATTAAAAATTAAAAATTTAAATTAAAAATTAAAAATTAAAAATTTAAATTAAAAATTAAAAATTAAAAATTAAAAATTAAAAATTAAAAATTAAAAATTAAAAATTAAAAATTAAAAATTAAAAATAAAAAATTAAAAATAAAAAATTAAAAATTAAAAATTAAAAATAAAAAATTAAAAATTTAAAATTCTAAATTCAAAATTCAAAATTCAAATTTAAAAATTAAAATTTCAAAATTAAAAATTAAAAATAAAAAATTAAAAATTAAAAATTAAAAACTAAAAATTAAAAATTAAAAACTAAAAATTAAAAATTAAAAATTAAAAATTAAAAATTAAAAATTAAAAATTAAAAATTAAAAATTAAAAATTAAGAATTAAAAATTAAAAATTAAAAATTAAAAATAAAAAATTAAAAATTAAAAATTAAAAATTAAAAATTAAAAACTAAAAACTAAAAATTAAAAATTAAAAATTAAAAATTAAAAATTAAAAATTAAAAATTAAAAATTAAAAATTAAAAATTAAAAATTAAAAATTAAAAATTAAAATTTAAAAATTAAAAATTAAAAATTAAAAATTAAAAATTAAAAATTAAAAATTAAAAATTAAAAATTAAAAATTAAGAATTAAAAATTAAAAATTAAAAATTAAAAATTTAAAATTTAAAATTTAAAATTTAAAATTTAAAATTTAAAATTTAAAATTTAAAATTAAAAATTAAAATTAAAATTTAGAAATTAAAAATTAAAAATTAAAAATTAAAAATTAACAATTAAAAATTAAAAATTAAAAATTAAAAATTAAAAATTAAAAATTAAAAATTAAAAATTAAAAACTAAAAATTAAAAATTAAAAATTAAAAATTGAAAATTAAAAATTAAAAATTAAAAATTAAAAATTAAAAATTAAAAATTAAAAATTAAAAATTAAAAATTAAAAATTAAAAATTAAAAATTAAAGATTGAGTTTGAAATTATTCAGGCTCTAGATCAAATGTTTTTACTTTAAATAAAGCAAAAACATTGGCACATTTGTTTAAAAAAATTGATGTATATTCTACAGGACATGTTGTACATCTGTTTCGGGAAGAATCACCAACCCTCATCAGTAACCAAAAGCAGTAGATAGTTTGTTTAGTCAAAAGTTAAATTCATATATATTTGCTGATAACAACCAAATGAGTATTCAAGCAAAAGTTAAACTATTTAAGCCTCTTCCAATATAACAAACTAAAATCTAGAACAACTTTGAAACAAATATATTTGTATACGAGTGCACATTGCATACTACAATATACATGTTTGTTTTTGTCTTGAAAAAAGATGAAAAACAATTTGATTTTGTTAAACTCCGTATTTTTAACTTTATTATTTTTTATAAAAATAAAAATTTCAAGACAAAAACAAACATGTACATTGTAGTATGCAATGTGTGCTCGTATACGGTTCCTGATTCTAATTGATTACTCTTTTAATTTAAAACAAGAAAAAGTACCTTGGGAGCAGTTATGAGTCTTCATAAGGTCACATGATGTTAGCTCTTGCGTGGTGGCCCATTAAAAATTCCTACATTCCAAAGACCTAGTGATTATTTCAGTCTTTTTCCAATAAAAAAAAAATTTTAATCAATTATGTTAACAAATTTAAATCAGTAGGTATTTGCGTATTTCTTGTTTTGGTAGTTGGGTGTTTTTCAATTTTTTTGTTTTTTTTTATTAATCACCAACAAACTACCGGTAAATTAAGGTTTACTTTTTTTTCTATTCAAGTTTTGTATTATTTCGGTTTTCTATAGACTGAACACGATGATAAACACGCTACTACAAATTGTACACGAATTTAACCAAGTTTTACATTAGTTGTAATTCACTAGTTCGGTAGCAAGCAAAGAATTACTTGACTGGCTTGAGTTGGTTTGGCCAACAACATTATAACAATAAGTAATAACAACAATAGCAACAGCAACAGCAACAGCAACAGCATTAGTTTTAACCAACATAAGAAATATATAAGTTGTTCGATAGGACAGTGGTAGATGCTATAAGAAGAGCTGGAAAGGTTATGCCTTAATGGAAACTTTAAATTTAAAGAAATTTTAAGACCGCTGTTTCAACTTGAAAACAATTTTTTTTTAAGTCTTCACTGTTGTCGCATGGCATGTGTATGTATATAATTTATTTTCGTCTACATTTTGTTTAGCATACTTAACACCAATGTTTAAATGAACTCCTTAGTTGGTAATTCATCGCAAAAACGTATTTTTAATCAAATTACCGCAAAACGCAGACGTAAATTGCTAGTTATATACCAAACAAACCTATAAAAAAAACAAGGATTAAAGGAAATGTTGACCTCAATTTTACATTTTTGCATGAGATTTAATTAGAAAATAAAGAGGTTATTTTAAAAAGTTAGAAATTGTTAATAAAATGCCGGTGTAGGTACTTAATTGGAAATATTCACAACTAATGTGTGAATGATGTTGAAATTAGAATTTATAATTTGACGCTGACACTGTTAATTCACAAATGGGATAATAAAGTTAGGCGTTCTACAGTGCAACAGATATAATTAACCCTTCATTGATTTAGATATTAAAGTATGAGAATAATTTCAGATAAGGCAGCCGTTATGAGGTGACACCTACCTGAGATCAGTCCTACCTTTGTTTGGGGATAGTTGGCAGGAACCGGGCAGTGGCCAGGCTTGGTAACAAAGCCTCACTAAAGGCGCTCAAATGGTACCACGGTAAGCCATCTGCCCTATGAGGATGATTCACGGAATTGTTCATATCAGAAGCAGAACGAACAAGAATTGTGCTGTGTCCCAAGGTGGTAAAGATGGAACATGGGTGGAAAACGAGACCGGGAATGGGTGAGTCAGCTACAACTAACAAGATACCATTACGGAGAAGATGGAAGAAAGAGTGTTGGGCCAAAGACGAGTCCCAGGGCGCTTGAGTCATTGTGACAATATAGCGTTACGAGGATGAATTGGTGACTAGTTAAAAGCGAATTTGGAGAGTTGTTGATAGCATCCCCCCTGCACGACAGAGATAATTAGTAAGAATCAGCGCAGTAGACGTAAGATGGAAAATGGGCTTAAAAGGGATTCAGAGAGCTATCGATTTCATCTCGCATGTGCAGCCATAGGGATGATAGACAAAGCAGGAAAAAAAGTATAGTAGACGAGAGTGTTGAAATGATGGGCCAATAGTTGGAAAATGATTTCGGAAAGCCATCGGTGTCACCTCGCATGTACAGCCATATAGATGGTAGTCGTAGGAGGAAGAAGGAGTGTAGTATACGAGAGCGTTGAAAGGAGGTACATGATTTGGAAACGACTTCGGAGAGCTATCAATCTTATATCCTATGTGTAGAAATTGGTGCACAGTATAGTAGGAAGAAGGAGTTGAAGACAAGATGGTCAATTCATGGTACGAGGTGAAAAAAATTTGAGAATGTAGAATGGGATAACACTGACGAGAGGCATTGTAAATGAGTGAAAGACACGAGTGTTGAGAGCATGAGATGAAAACGAAGTCCAAGAGTGTGCTTGACTCGGAGGCAAAAGAGCTTTAGGATTAGTTGGAAGTGATGCAGCCTCAAAAACACATTGCGGAAAGAGCACAGCTCGCAGTGGACTTACGTTCAGTCGGATGTTGCAACCTATAGAAGTACAAGGTTTCAGAATGACCCGATCCTTCAGTAAAGGATGGAGTTATGCCAAACACATCTCTCCTAGTTTGCGAACCAACATATGACGGGGCGTTGAGCAGACGCATAGTATCTGTCTAGTGTCACCGTGAGATAAGCCTTTAAGATAGGAGCTCACGTGAAGCACAAGAGACTTATTCTGTCACGATATTAATGTGCTATCGTTTTGAATTCCACATTGGCAATTCCACGGTGTTCTGAAAAGGTTATTGGACGTTGGTTTTACGACGAATATTATGAATTAATTGAAAATATGTGAAAAAAGGCAAATATATCAAAGTCATTCATCTTCAACGAGCGAAACCGAACTCCAACTCGAAAAATCGCACAGCCAGCAAAGACGAACCTCAGACTCGACAATCACGTTTCGACCAGCGCAGCCGAACACTACGTAGCCGAACCTTCAATACCACCAACGCCTACGAACAACGCAGTCGTCTTTCAGCCAGCACAGACGACCGGTCGATAATATTGACACCTACGAATAGCACAGTCGTCTTCGAGTCAACGTAGCCGAAACATCAATACTATCCGCATCTACGAGCGACGCAGCCGAACCTTCAACACGGCATAAAATATGAGTCTGAGTCAAATATTTTTGGTAGTTACAAACATCAGCACGAAGCAAATATACCCTGACCACATAGTGGTACAATCTCTAACTCAATCTTAGATATTTGTTTAATTATTTCTAAAGAGTGTTTAGCCTGCTTATGTTCTCTTCAAAAATGTATGTGCTGCTCTAGGCAAATTTTTAACATTTTCTATGTGGTGTGGTCATAATGAGTTTGTGCTTATGCTGGGAAATACCAAAAATATTTAATCAAGAGTCAAGTCTTATTATACTGATCGACTCAGAATCACTGCCTGTGTCAATGTAGCGATGTCCGTCCGTCCGTCCACTCCACAAATTTCATCAGAATGCTTCAATGTTTCAAGAGCGTAATCTACTAATATAATTGAATCGAAAATATCTAAAACTACACCATATATTTTTGAAAATTTTGTGTTATATGATGGCAAATATCTATGAAGTGCATATTTTTAAACATTTGATGGAAAAAAGTCGTGCGTTTTCGAGTAGTAGTTTGCCCATGTCAGTAGGACAGAAGTCTCTTGTGTTTTACGTGAGTACCTGTCTCGTTGATATAAACTCACGGTGCTCTGAACACTGTATCAGAATATGCGCCGACCACCGCCCCATTGTGTAGTTTAACTACACTCCGGTACCAATTCAAGATTCGTGCATTTGGGCAACAAATCCCACTCCTTGGTAGAGAGTCGAGACCTACCTAACACAACTCTGTTGTTCTAAGGGCCACAGCGCCCAATTGAATGCAACTCCACATCGAGCTGCGCTCTTCCCACGATTTTGCGTATAAACCACAGCCACCACGATACTCTCCAAGGGGCCGTACCCGCAAGTCAGCTGGACTCTATGATTCCAGGTGCTCCTGACTTCCCGTGGTACAAGATATATATATATATATATATATATATATATATATATATATATATATATATATATATAGCCTCTGGTCAGACATCGTAGCAAAGCTACCAGTATGGCTCCAAACATCTATGGACTGATGGCCATTCGATGGTCACACACCCAGACATTCATCCTGTGGGTGAGTTTGTAGGTACACTACTAAGCCCGTCTAGAAGGACTTGAGTACGCACGAATGCGTACATCCTGTGGATGTAAACATGCGTGTGCGATCAAACCCTTCTTAAACGTCTTCGTTTGAAGACTTCATATGCATACACGTTCATACGATTCATTCTCTCATCAGTAACAAGCACACCACTAACATCACAACCATCGTCCTTCAATACGATACCCAGAGGATCTAGGTCCCGTATGTCCGAGTAGAGCATGCACATGCACAAAATAGGAAACCAGTCCTCGGTAAAATGTCCGCAGTCACACTCAGACGTATCAGCCAAGGCCCTTTTATGCAAAAATGCATTAAAAGACCCGTGGCCCGTAAGCAAAAAGCCCATATTCAGGCCAAAACCAAAGTCCGGACGTTTTGCCACGTACGTCACATCGCGAATGAAGGCATATGTAACTTGTCCTTTGTCGCTACTGTCCCACCAATTTTGCCATCTGGAGATAACACACTCATTTAAGAGTGCCTTGCACTCCGTTCAGCTCTTCCCACTAACGTCCTCGTTTGTTACCCAATCGTCCTGCAACAACAGCTGTCCTTTCCTGATCCTGTAAGCAATACTTTTACGTATAACCTCCAAGTCAAGAGGGGCTACATCTACCAACACCTGTAAGGCCTCCGTGGAGACCGTACGTCAACATGGCACACAAGCGAGCAAGAATACCCATTGGCATGACCTGATTTTCAGCTTTCCCCTGGCAGTCGTGACCACGCTGGATCACACCGTGGAACCATATGTTGCGCAAGCAACAAACAGTCCGCGGTAAGTGGTCTGCATAGAACGCCTGCTGAGGCCCCAGTCATTCCTAAGAATGCGCCGGACACATCCCACCTCACCGGTCAACTTCGCCTTAAAATGAACCAAGAAGTTCATACGCTCACGCATTGTTATCTCCAAGTATTTGACCTCAGTCGCATAGTTAAGGCTAACGCCATTGTCCCTCACAGTTGGAGGTCGATTTAGCGACAACTTGCCTTTCAGCAAAATTATCACAGTTTTGTCCATTGCTACATCAACACATACTCGTCTACTCCAATCGCAGAAAATTTGCACGGCTTCCTCCCCCCTTTTCTGCAGCTCAGCAAGAGACTGGCCTTTGATTAGGACGAGCAAGTCATCCGCATATGCGCACACATTGTGTGCAACCAGCAGCCTCAGCAAAAGAGGATCCATCATTAGGTTCCAAATAAATGGTCAGCAGATGGATCCCTGCCGATAACCTCTGACCACCTCAATGCACACGCACTCGTTTACACCAGCGACGCAAGCCCGCCTGCCTAGCTTTCCAACTCTTGAAAGCCGACCTCGCGTAGCCTCGCTAGAACGCCATCCCACAACAGGAAGTCGAACGCACCCTTGAAATCAATAAAGATTCCAAGGACATATCCTGCCGCTGTCCTGCCCACGCACGCTTTAACATGCTGCCAGGCGATTTCTATACTCTTTCCTCCTTTGAAGCCAAGTTGCCACTCACATGTGCCCTGGCCGATACTCTCCTGAAGCCGTTTCACCATAATCCTTTCCAATACTTTTTCAAGCACCGGAAGCAGACTGATGCCCCTATAGAGATGCTCCTGATCCTATCGGGTGACTTCAGAAAAACCACGACATGGGCTATCTTCCACGCATGTGGAAAATAAACCCCTCACACAACCATTAGTTGCATAAGGTTCATGAACGAACTCAAATCCACTGTGAGTGGTAACCATCATCTCACCTAACTCACACATACTAGCATAGGAGCCCTGACAATTGAGTTGTATAATTGTGTCAGTCATTTTAATGTCTGGCGTTCGCACGTGCAATCAAGACGCTGTTCGTAGGGCAAGCCTCTGACATCATTAGATGATCAGAGGACGGTCCTTTAAACGCACAGTTATGACAATGGAGTGGGTTACGACACACCATTGCAATATGCCCCTGTTGCCCGCAACGACGACAGATCCTACGCGACAATCCTTCACCTTATTGTCAAAACTCATTCACTGGAAGCATGCCGCCACTAGATCAAGCTGACGATCGTGGAAACTGAACCAGAGTTCAGAAGGGCCTGCATAGCAATGTTAGTGCTCTCCGAAACTAACGTTAACTGCTTCGCGAATATCTATTGTCCACGGACGCGAAACGAGCTAAACACTCCGCTTAAAGGTCTCTCGGGTCATTAATTCCTTCATGTTCAGCTCGTACAGGTCACCAATAAACTAGTCAGGTGTGATCTGGGAGTGAACCCCACGTACAATAACCTTCGGACCAAGCTTCCCGTTTACGGTGACCTAAAATCCTACCTCCGCGAACTTACTGTTATTGACCAACTTTGTCCTATCAGCGACGTATGACCGCTTCACCACTCCAAGTGGGTTTTGCGCCATGAACACGTACTCACAATGTTTGTTCAACGTGCTCAACAACTCTAGATGCGACCTCCTTTGGTGTAGCAGCAGTTTTGCTACGTACGACCACCGACCAAGTCCCCACTGGAGCCGGGACGGGACAAGCAGCTGTCTTAAGCGGCATCACAGGCGAAAGAACAATTGGCGCCGGAACAATCGGTGCACCATATTTATTGGTAATAGCAGCTATCCTTCGGACATCACCAGCCTTCATCCCAGTATCAATCAAGGCCTCCAAGTGGTCCGCTGTGACTTTGAGTTCCGCAACAGGCGGTGTATCCCTCTTGGGGCTGTTTCCATCCACAATGTTGATAGTGGCCTCTTGCGTCGTCTGTGACCCCCTAAGGTGAACTGTACTATCAGCCGCATCTACCGCATCTTTAACACACTCCGCCGTCACTTCGTCGTCAGTCTCCGAGTCCGAGTTCCATACGATCTTCCGGGTCTTCGGTACCTCGTCAGTCCTTTTCCCTTCCGCCTCCGTCGTGTCACCACTAAGGGCACTCGGGCCCTTCCTCATCATGTCCTTTTGGGCGGCATACCTACTAAAAATCTGTAAACTCAAAAATAAATTTATAGTCACTCTGTCGTAGTCACTTAAAACACTCTTTATACAAAAATTAATAATCTCAATAATTTCGGATATTTGTCGCGGTAACCACAAAAAATACCAGAAATCAATGCAAAGATATTAATTTTATGCTAAAAACACTAAACACTAATTTTTGACCGTGATAGAATAGTCAACCGTATAACTCAGCTATCACAACACGAATGATGTCAGTAGGACAGTCCGAATCAAGTGAAATTTAAGAATGATATTTCTGTTGCTTATACGAATCAATGTTTGTTTTTACTGCTTGAACTGCTCGCTCGACTCAAGTAGCTCAAGTACTCGAGCTTGACCGTTGGCTCCAGTGTAGACCATTTAAAAAGTTAAAGTTAGGCTATTAAATAAGTTAAACTAGATATGTCCACATAAAACAACTGAAAATTTGAATTTAACTGAAACATTTGAATTTGCTTGAACTACAAACTGTTATCGTTAAATTGTGTAGGAGTATCAAATCCTTACCTCAGCAATGTTGATTCTAAAACTTTTTCTCTTAACAAGTAGTATAGAGTATCATACGATATAGTAGGTATAGATCAACTACAAATTTCGTACTTGCATTCTTGTTATAAAAGTTCTTCATGATGTTTTAGGAACTTTAAATTGATACCAGAACAATTATATGTACTGTAGTAATATCTACTGTAGCTTTTTAAATTTTAATAATTTTAAAATAACAAAGTAACATTTCATAAAATGTAAAATACTCTTGATGAAAGTTCAATCAGTTTTAGTTTACAATTTCAACTGTTTAATTTGTGTTTTCTATCAAATAAATTTATTTAATAAACTTTAATTTTTATATAACAAAATTGTGTAAATTATTTATAAAGTTTTATAAATTGTTGTTTGATTAGAAACAAAAGATTACAGGTTGTATAATTGCAAAGTTCAACTTTTTATAAAAAAAGAATACATTAGCAGATTCTTTGTCAAAGATAACAACTTATGATTTTTATACTCTATGAATGTTTAATTAAGAGCTAAGAATTTTCTTTAAAGACATAAGCAAAAGTTTTCATAATAAACCATTCTAATATATGTAGCTGTTATTAAGAGCATTGTTATGTGATAGACATTTTGAAGCTTCACTTAATCCTTAAGATACATTTTAAATTGAGCTTTTGTTTAAACTATGAATATATAAATATATAGATGCTGTCTTCACTGACGCCTTTTGCAAACCACTTAGGCAGGCGTCAAAATAATGTGTTAAGAACCTTAAGGGCTTACTTGGTAGTGCGACTTATAAAAAATAGAAATTCCTCCCATGAAGATTATCCTCAGCTTATGCTGCGTTAGTTGAGCAAAGCACCAGAAAAACCATGTGTGTAAATACTTTGAATATTTCTTAATATATTTGCAAATGCAAAATACAAAATGCAATGCAAAAATTCGTTATAATTTTTAAAAGGCTATAAAAGGCATAGACAATCAATTTTAAAACGCCTGTCCATCATCAAGTGTTTTGCAAGTTGTTTCATTCTCTTTCTGCTTGGTCTGACTGGGCTGGTTTGTGGCCTGGCGCAGTGTATTGATTTATGCGTCAGTAAACATGCAAACTAACATGGCCTTGAGCATAATGAAACTATTTAAATAACTATAATTTATAACCTTTAAAACAGAACTTTATCATTGTTTGCCTTCACTGAGCGGTAGGCGGTCTTTAAAAATGGGTGTATTCAAATTTCACCAATTTTCGACCAAAACTAATATTGTTTTATTATTTTCATTTCAGCTTGCAAGTGATTTATGTTTGAAATGTTGACATTCTCTGACGTCTGTGACATGCATAACAAGCAATATTATGTGAATTATTCAAAGGCTACAAATTTTCTGAAAATATGATCAAAACATTCGTTTTAAGGGTACTTATTCATAAGCTCGTATGAATAGATATTGTTCTTAGAAAAAAAAATTATTTATTGCCAACCGAAATGTGATGTGCTAATTATAATTCATTTGTCCTAACAGTAAATAATTTTGTAGACTAGAATATGGTTAGTTACAATTAAATTTCTGTTGATACAATCGACATCGCAATTGTTCAACTTTAGAAAAATCGGTTGTTGATTTTTTTATCAGCACATGGATTCGAACATACGAGTCTAAAATTATTTAAAAATAAGAAAATAATTATAAAAAGGTAATTTCTTAGAAAAGCTAGTAAAATCCTTAACTTATTTGACAACGCGCTAAAAGGGCTCACTAAAATGTGTAAAATAAATAAATAATTAAACCAATAAATAAAAAAAAAATTAATGAATAAATTAATATATAATTATATAAATAAATAGTGTGATAAATGAATATGTAAAAAAGATATAAAAAAGTGAATTACTATATACATAAATAATTAATAAATAAATAACTAACTAAATAAAAAATAAATGATTAAATAATTAAATAAATAGATAAATAAATAGAGGGATACATAAATAAATAAATTAAATAAACAAATTAACAGCTGAATAAACAAATAAATTATAATATAAATAAATAAATAGATAATTGAATAAAAGTAAATAAATATACAAATAAACAAATAAAATAAAACATATAACTTAATAAATAAATAAATAATTAAACAAAGAAATAAATAAATAATTGAATAAATAAATAAATAAATAAATAGAGACATACATGATAAAATGAAAAATTAAGTAAATAAAGAAACAATTGAATTAATAAATTAATAAATAAATCAATAAATACTTTATTAAATAGGTAATTAAATAGAGATATACATAAGTAAATACATAGTTGAATAAACAAAAAAAAAATTATTAAATAAATAAGTAATTGAATAAAAATATTATTAAATAAGTAATAAATAAAATACTAAAGAAATTAATATATATAAATACGTAACTATAAATAAATAAATGATTAAAGAGATAAATTATATAAATAAATTATTAAATTAATAAATAAATACATAAATAAATAAATAAATATAAAAATAAATAAATAAGCTTCTAAATCACTAAATAAATAAATAATTGAACAAAAAAAAAAAATAAATAAATAGATTCATTAAATGAATAAATTAATAAATTATTTAATTAATAAATAAATACGTAAATAAATATATAAATAAATAAATTACAAAATAAATAAATAAATAGAAGATACATAAATAAAATAAATAAATAAATAATTAAACAAATAAATAAAGAAAAAATTAATGAATAAATTAATATATAATTATATAAATAAATAGTGTGATAAATGAATATGTAAAAAAGATATTAAAAAAAAGAATTACTTTATACATAACTAAATAAATTAATAAATAAGTAACTAACTAAATAAAAAATAAATAATTAAATAAATAGATTAATAAATAGAGGGATACATAAATAAATAAATTAAATAAATAAATTAAAAGCTGAAAAAAACAAATAAATTATAATATAAATAAATAAATAGATAATTGAATAAAAATAAATAAATATACAAATAAACAAATTACTAAATAAATAAAACAAATAACTTAAAAAATAAATACTTAAACAAAGAAATAAACAAATAAATTGAGACATACATGAGAAAATGAAAAATTAAGTAAATAAAGAAACAATTGAATTAATAAATTAATAAATAAATAATTTATTAAATATATAATTAAATAAAGATATACATATGTAAATAATAGTTGAATAAACAAAAAAAATAAATAAATTATTAAATAAATCAATAATTGAATAAGAATATTATTAAATAAGTAATAAATAAAATACTAAAGAAATGAATAAATATTTATATAAATAAGTAACTGTAAATAAATAAAGAGATAAATTAAATGAATAAATAAATAAATTATTAAATTAATAAATAAATACATAAATAAATAAATAAAAAAATAAATAAATAAACTTCTAGATCAATTAATAAATAAATAATTGAACAAAAAAAAATATATATAAATAAATAAATAAATAAATAAATAGATAAATTAAATGAATAAATTAATAAATTATTTAATTAATAAATAAATACGTAAATCAATATATAAATAAATTACAACATAAATAAATAAATAGAAGATACATGATTAAATAAATAAATAATTAAACAAATAAATAAAGAAAGAATTAATGAATAAATTAATATATAATTATATAAATAAATAGTATGATAAATGAATATGTAAAAAAGATATAAAAAAATGAATTACTATACACATAACTAAATAAACTAATAACTAACTAAATAAAAAATAAATAATTAAATAAATAGATAAATAAATAGTGGTATAAATAAATTAATAAATAAATTAACAGCTGAATAAACAAATAAATTATAATATAAATAAATAAATAGATAATTGAATAAAAATAAATAAATATACAAATAGACAAATTACTAAATAAATAAAATAAAACAAAAAAATATTAAGTATAAATAAATACTTAAACAAAGAAATAAATAAATAATTGAATAAATAAATAAATAGAGACATACATGAGAAAATGAAAAATTAAGTAAATAAAGAAACAATTGAATTAATAAATAAATAAATAAATAATTTATTAAATAGATAATTAAATAGAGATATACATAAAAAAATACATAGTTGAATAAAAAAAAAATAAATTATGAAATAAATAAATAATTGAATCAAAATATTATTAAATAAGTAATAAATAAAATACTAAGGAAATGAATAACTAAATAAATAAGTAACTATAAATAAATAAATAAATAAATAAATTATTAAAGAGATAAATTAAATGAATAAATAAATAAATTATTAAATTAATAAGTAAGTACATTAATAAATAAATAAATAAAAAAAAATAAACTTCTAAATAACGAAATAAATAAATAATTGAACAAAAAAACAAATAAATAAATAAATAAATAAATAAATAAATAAAAAAAATAAATAAATAAATAGATAGATACATTAAATGAATAAATTAATAAATTATTTAATTAATAAATAAATACGTAAATAAATATATAAATAAATAAATTACAAAATAAATAAATAAATAGAAGATACATGATTAAATAAATAAATAATTAAACAAATAAATAAAGAAAAATTTAATGAATAAATTAGTATATAATTATATAAATAAATAGTGTGATATATGAATATGTAAAAAAGATATTAAAAAATGAATTACTATATACATAACTAAGTAAATTAATAAATAAATAACTAACTAAATAAAAAATAAATAACTAAATAAATATATATATATATATATAAATAGAGGGATACATAAAAAAAAAAATAAATAAATTAACAGCTGAATAAACAAATAAATTATAATATAAATAAATAAATAGATAATTGAATAGAATAGAATAGAATAGAATAGAATACAAATAAATAATATAAATAAAACAAATAACCTAATAAATAAATACTCAAACAAAGAAATAAATAAATAATTGAATAAATAAATAAATAAAGACAAACATGAGAAAATGAAAAATTAATTAAATAAAGAAACAATTGAATTAATAAGTAAATAATTTATTAAATAGATAATAAAACAGAGATATGCATAAGTAAATACATAGTTGAATAAACAACAAAATAAATAAATTACTAAATAAATAAATAGCTGAATAAAAATATTATTAAAGTAATAAATAAAATACTAAAGAAATGAATAACTAAATAAATAAGTAACTATAAATAAATAAATGATTAAAGAGATAAATTAAATGAATAAATAAATAAATTATTAAATTAATAAGTAAATACATTAATAAATAAATAAATAAAAAAAAATAAACTTCTAAATCACTAAATAAATAAATAATTGAACAAAAAGAAAAAAATAAATAAATAAATAAATAAATAAACTTCTGAATCACTAAATAAATAAATAATTGAACAAAATAATAAATATATAAATAAATAAATAAATAAATAAATAAATAGATACATTAAATGAATAAATTAATAAATTATTTAATTAATAAATAAAAACGTAAATAAATATATTAATAAATAAATTACAAAATAAATAAATAAATAGAAGATACATGATAAAATAAACAGAGACATAAATAGATAAACAAATAAATTAATTGTTGAATAAAAAAAAATTATTAAATATATAAATAATTTAATGAATAAATGGCTAAAGAAATAAATATGTTACTAAATAAATAAACTACTAAATAAATAATTTACTTAATAAATAGATAAGTTACTAAATAAGTAAATATATAAATACTTAAATAATGGATAAATAGATAAATAAATAGAGAGATACATGAGTAAATAAATAGTTGAATAAACAAATAAATAAACATATTAAAAATAAATAATTGAATAAAAAATTACTAAATAAGTATATAAATAAATAACTAAAGAAATAAATAAATGAATGAACAAAAAATAAGTAAATGAATAAGTAAGTGAGTAAGTAACTAAATAGATAAATTAAACTAATAAATTAATCAATCATGGTGAAACCGAGAGCTTAAGCTACTTAGAACAGAAACGAAAGCTTTTTAATAAGGCGCAAAAACAAGAAAACTGAGGATTGGGAAAACAACCGTCTCAGCTTCAATGCTTTCAAAAAGGGAATCATGAGCCAGTTTCTGTGAGGAACTTGAGGGAGCTAACGAAGCGGCAAGGCTTCGTAAAGGTCCTAATAAAACCTGACGACAGTATCGCGGAAAGCAGCGAAGATACTATTGAAGTTCTAATTGATACTCACTTCCCGGGTTACAGAGATGAGATGATAGAAGATAGCACCACTAGCGCTTTCGCATCAGCAGCATTTCCTAAATATGTCCAAATTAGGTCAACAGTGGACAAATGCGAAGCCTTACAAATTAGAAGGGCATGATGGTATATTTCCCGCTCTTTTGCAGGAGTCCATAGAGACAATTATGCCATGACCACTAAGTATATTTTCTTGGCATCAGGCTATATAGCAAAGGAAGGGAGAGCGGTTAGAGTGGTCTTTACCACCAAAGATAAACCATAATATTGCAAATGACTACAGACCTAACAGTCTATCAGCGTTTTTACTGAAAACCTTGGAAAGATTGGTAGATGTCCATGTAAGAAGTAAGCTCACACTGGACAACTTCTGTAAAGCTCAACACGCTTAAGAATGCCCTTCACTATAAGGAATATGTTTTGGCTTCTTTTATGGACGTGGAATAATGTCAATATATCATCGATCATAGAAGCCTTAGATAATATGGGCACGGATCCACAGATAATCCTATGGACGGGCAACATGTTGATGAGCAGGGTGAACCATAGAACCATGCTGAATGCATCGTTTTTGCTAAATCTGATTAATGATGTTGTATCGTCAGAATTCTTGTTACACAATATTTCATTTCATGTTCCTCAGCGACCTAGACATTACTTTCATTCACTTTCAATTCCAGTTTTCCGTACCACTTATGCCAATGCCGATCCGTTAAGAAGATTATGTACTAACTTTAATGATTTGTATCAATTTGTTGATTATTCTCTAACTATTAACATTGTAAAACGTAACATTATTCTGTATTTAAACCGTTAAATTTACAAATTAGTATTTCATATGGTTAAGCTTTTTATATTATACTAGCAGATTCCAGCCCTCGAAATTCGAGTGCAAATTCTAGGAAATTTTATTTTTTCATTAAATAAAGACCCTAAAGGTATGCTAATCAATTATAGCCAATTCACAAATCAACACAAGAAACAAACTCATTTTTATTACAAACACATTAACAAATTTAATAAACCCACACACATAGCATTGTATAATTTTATGTATGTGTTAGTAGCAACAAAGTAAAGGAAAAAATTTAGAAATCTGTAAATCTGCAAAATGGCTAAAAATAAATACCTTTCAAATAATATACGTTTGGTCAAAATCGAGATAAAACGGTAGAACAAAACATCGATCACAAGAAATCGCTTAGCCTATTAATATTATAGATTTTATGATTTTAATGTCTGTAAGGATTTATCCCATAGACTAAAATAAAATAAATAATAGAAAAATAAACTCGGAAGTAGGTGATGGGGAAGCGTGGAAGGTAGTGATGAAGGGAACGCCACAAGGAGGAGTTATATCTCCTCTTTTGTGGGAAGTTGTGATCAATAAAATCCTCTAACCTTTCGAAAGAACGGGCACCAAAGTGGTCGCCTATGCTGATGATATTGTGCTTCTGGTCAAAGGTAGATTCTTATCAGTAATCAGTGGAGTCGGGGGGCAACCCTCTAAAATCATGTTGGCTCTCTTTACTAGAAAGACAAAGACAACTGAGTTCTATCCTATAAGATTGGACGGGAAGAGTGTGGTATTATCACGGGAGGCGACGTATTTGGCTGTTGTCTAGACTCTAAACTCATTTGGTCGAGTAAGAAAGCATTATGTGCCTTCTGTGGTAGAAAATGGGGTCTTAAAACCGCAAGTCATCCACTTGATGTATTATGCGATAATTAGACTTATTTTGACATATGGTAATCTGGGGTGGTGGAAGGCTGTGAACGTAGGGGCTAGACTGTCTAGACTCGTGAAGGCACAGAGATTGGCCTCTCTGGCCACCACGGATCTATTAGATCGACACCACAGACGGGACTGGAGGCAATGCTGAACATCATGCTCATTGATATTTTTATCAGGAGAACGGCTGCCAAAGTGGTTCTCCGTTTAAGGGAGTCATATAAGCTGAAACAAACCTCTTGGGGCGAAAGCACAATCCTACGGACATTGGTCGTAAGAAACCGATTATATATGACCGGTAATGAACTTTGGGGCTAATTTTACGATCCAAATATCGACTAGATAGGGCTGCGATCTAAGTGTATACCGACGGTTCGAAGATGGAAACGGGTACAGAGTCAGGGATCTACTCTGAGCAACTTGACATTCACATATCTCGGAGAAACCCTGACAAAAGTAGCATTTTTCAGGACGAGATTCACGCAATTCTCCTAGCAAAGAAAATATTCTGGAGCGGGATATGGATCCAATGACCATTAATATTTTGGACAGTCTTGCCGCTCTCAAAGCTCTGAAATCGAGGAACGTAGATCGAAATGTGTGAGACTGATATGGGTTCCAGGACATAATGGGGTCAAAGGACAAGAGCTCAGATCCTTTGAGAGGGACGATGGACAGTGATATTAAAAACCCCCTGACCCAGCTGTCGAACCTAATTGAAGAGGCAAGTGATCTTTAATTAAGGACAGGGTGGACACAATTGACCTCTTGCAAAATGTTCGAGATACTATGGAATAGACCAAATTTAATATGGTACAGTTCCAAAAAATGTGCTCTCACGGGTTTGAGAAACACATACAAAATTTAGTATCTCACTTGTAAACCGTTAGAACGATTTAAGTAAATATCAATCAGTTGAAGAGAAGAAATTTTATGAGTTCTGAAAATCATATATCGTTGGCTTCGTTCGCAAATATGGTAAGTCCACTTTTTATACAAATTAAGATTTTAATGCAGTAGGCTAGTGTAACCCAAAATACATCATTTACGAAGAACAAAATGCCGTTATGTTGTTTTTTGTTGTTGTTATGCAATGGTAAGCAATTCTGACAAGTTAAAACAAAAAACAAAAAATCAAAAACACATGCTAAGTCCAGCTGAAAACAACAAGCATTTCATTTCAATAAATTGCTTTAATAGAATTAAATACGATTTTTGTTTATTTGTGTTGCGACAAACATTTCTAAAAATTAACTAAATAATTATTTATTTTAACTTTAAAGGTAACTATTACTTATATATTTGTTCTAGCAAAACATAGTTAAATTATAAATTTTAATAGGCGATTGTCATGGATTCTTCCGATATTAATAACTTCAATCAAGATGATTATGGGATTGAATCGGATGACGGAGTTCAAGGACTTGTTCCCTATGGGTTTAATAGTGATTCCGATGATTCGTACCAGTTACCATCGACATCAAAAGGACGCAAGAAGAGAGTTTGTATGGAAAATCTTGCTTGGTTTGGGCCCAGAAATAAAGATCGTAGAGAAAAGTGTAAAAGCTACTTGGGAAAACAAAAGGCAGGTAACAGTTGAAATTATGAAAAAAGAAAATAGCCACGTACACTGAAGGTAAGATGTAGCTGTAAAAAAAATGTCACCATGAAGTGTGCACAGATTACAGAGATAGAAAAAAAATATTTACAGAGTTTTGGAAAATGAAATGGACTGAAAAAAAGGTTTACGTAAACACTTTGATTCAAATTGTTCCAACTTTAAGACCTCGAAATAGAAAAGTGGACGATGAATCTAAAAGACATAGAACCTTACAGTACTATCTGAGAGTAGAAGATGCAAATATTAGAGTATGCAAAATATTTTTCTTAAACACTTTGAATATTGGTGGGCAAACTGTTATTGATTGACTGAAAAAGCCTTTAGTTTCAACAACAAGTTCAAAGAAAACTGCTCAAAAAAAAAAGATACTCAACAGCTGAAAGGCAATGCCTAAATTTTTTTTTGGTTCTCTGCCCTCAATGGAGTCGCATTATTGTCGCGCTGATACCAAAAAAAATATTTACTTTCAGAGTGGAGTTTAAAAAGTAAAGTATACGACTTTTATGTTAATGACTGGTTTAATCGAAAGAACATTCGACCGCTTTCTGCTTCGGTTGTTTATCAAACATTTAATGATAAAATTATGGCCCTATTTGCGCCTAAAAAAGATCAATGTGAAATA
>OY821520.1:241607854-241712854 GCA_963682025.1 Cordilura impudica | reverse complement strand
AACGAACAACTAAAACGTGGGAGTAGTTGGCCATTTGAAAAGTATCACATTTTCTTACATGTTCAGGATAATAAAGAAGCGGTTTTTATATGACTTTAGCTACAACTACAGCAACACAAAAAATTAACTTAGTAACATAAAGATTAAAATCATGCATATGAATTTTAACAACAGTTTACTGCAGCTTTAAAAGTCTGCGTCTTTGTGCTATTTTCTGTTCTGCATATAAAAATAACATTAATATTTAAACGGCTAACCATGTTTTTTTTAATTTTTAAAGATTTTCTTTGGCTTTAAGAGATGTGTGAAAGCAAATCTGATCTGTGAAATATAATAAAACAAACAAAAAACAAGTAAGAAAATTATAGTCGGTCTAGACCGACTATACGATACCCTATACCATGCGTTTAGAAACCCTATCTCTTAGGCCCAACTAACTGGACATTGAAAATAAGCAAAAACCAAATTTGAGTGGGATTTTTATTAATTTTTTTTTGGCTGCAGATATGAAAAATTCATATCGGATGCTATATCTATAAAGGGACTAGGTCCAAAAATGGACCGATCTTGATCATGTTTGGTAAAGTCTCTTGTATTTTGCAAAAATATGTACAAACAAAATTTGAGAAGAATCAGTGCAATATTTTTGCTTTTTAATAGATTTAACTGAAGATCGGGAAGCAGCTCTAAATGGGGTCAAAGGGATCATTTTTGGACTACTCATTAGTGGATGTAATGAACGCATACAAACCCAATTTGAGTAAGATCTATATGACAATTTGGATCTTATGGCAATTTATGTCGATTTCATATGGGTAATTTGTATGGGGGCTAGGTCTGAACATGGACCGATTCTCACCAATTTCAATAGCGTTCATCCCATGGCCGATAAAAGCTTATATACCAAATTTCATCAAAATATATTCATATTTGCGACCTGCAGTTTGATTACAAGCTTTACATGGACACACAGACGGACGGACGGACGGACGGACGGACGGACGGACGGACGGACATTGTTAAATCAACTCAGAAAGTGATTCTGATTCGATCGGTATAATTAAAGATGGGTGTAGGTCAAATATTTTTGGTTGTTACAAACAGCAGCACAAAGTCATTATACCCAAACCACATAGTGGTATAGGGTATAAATAGCTGTACTTTTTCTGTTGGGTTAAAGAACATAACTAGATCAAAAAAAAAGTATTCAGTGGTTATTATTGTGTTGATTTTAAATGTTAGAAACATGAGTACGACAAACTAAATTTGAAAATAATGTGACCAACTAAAGACAAAAAATTTTAATTTAATTTTTCAATAAAAAACAAAAAAAAAATAATAATCTAACCCCATAAAAACAAAATTCTTATTAAAACTCCTTCTTTGTGACGTGACTGTGCGTGACTTCGCCTGACTATTTTAAAACTAATCTTAAATCACAACAAGTCTATGGACAAAGTTTCAGATCGATCGGATGATGGGAAGTGAGGTTTTCATGTCTCCATGTCTGTGCGTGACTATGTCAAAGTTAATCTTTTTTCACAGCAAGTTTATCGACCAAGTTTCAGATTGATCGGATAAGGGGAAATGGGTTTTAAATCACTCCGTAACTGTGCGTGACTATGCGTGACTGTGCGTGACTATGTCGAAATTAATCTTTCTTTACAGCAAGTATATGGACCGAGTTTCAGGTTGATTGGATGAAGGGAAATCCGTTTTAAATCTCTCCGTGACTGTGCGTGACCATACATGACTAAGTCAAATCGATTGGATGAGGGGAAATGACATTTATATCACTCCGTGAATGTGCGTGACTATGCGTGACTGTGTGTGACTAACCCAAAATTATTCTGTAGTTACAACAAAACTATGGGCCAAGTTTCAGACCAATTGGATAAGAGGGAATGGAGTTGCCCCACGACAGACAGACGGACAGACAGAGAGTATGAGTTAAAAGAAAGAGTTTAAAAATAGGTCCAACTAGTAAGATATAGAAAATAAGCATAAACCAAAATTGAGTTGCATTGTTATATTTTTTTGGCCTCGGATATGAAAACGTTTATATCAGATGCTATATTTATATGGGGACTAGATCGAAGAGTTCTCCTATAGGGTTTCTTGTTGGACTACTGATAAATAGATGTAATAAACAAACACAATTTGTCCGAGATCTGAATGATAATTTGGATATTATGGCAATTTTAGTCGATCTCATAGGGGTCATTTGTATGGGGACTGGGTCTGAACATGATTCGATTTTCACCAATTACAATAGAGTTCATTCTATATGTTCGTATTTACGACCTGCAGTTTGATTACAAGGAATACATGGACGCGCAGACAGACGGACGGATGGACGGACAGACAGAACTATATCGCTAAATCGACTCAGAAAGTGATTCTGATTCTGAGTCGATCGGTATAAGAATAGATGGGCCTGGGTCAAATATTTTTGGTAGTCACAAAGTCACTCTACGCTGATATCTCTTAAATATATTTACGCTGATCCCTGACTCACTGACTGACTGACTGACTCTGTAACGCTGAAATAATACACACACATAGCACTCCATACAAAGCTATGCGAAATACACAAACAAAATTTAATCTTTCTCATTTGATACAAACCCACACACAATTTTCTCTCTTCTTTGTTACCGACCAGTGCTGCTAATAAAAGCTTCTGAAAATCGAAAATTTTTTTAACTAAATCGCCAAAATCGCCATTTTTAAAACAAGAAATTGCCAAGAAAATTTTACCGCTTATAAAATTCGAAAAAATATTACAAAAGGAAACAATAAAATTTATTTATATCATTCATATTACGAATATTATTACAGCATTGGTTATTTCTATATATGAAAATGTATTAGTGATGAAATTTCAACGAAAAAAATTTAAAACAGCAATCAACTAAATAATTTTATTGATATGTATGTATAGCTGCAACATATAATGTAGGTTTAAAGTATCGCAGTAATTAAAACTTAAATCTTAAATGGAGATGCTATTCAAGGTATTTCCGTTTTGAAACGACTTGACCCAGAATTAAATCTATACATATATTGTAATTTACATTTACACTGAACAAAAACTATCAATATTCGCTAAACAACCCATTAATTTTTAACCCTTGAAATCGTAATTTTTGTACTACTGAAAATTTTAAATCTTCAATCATCATTTTAACAAATTGAAAAATCGTCAAAATAACAATAAGTTTCCAAAATTGGCAGCACTGCTAACGTGTTACATATGGAATAATTTGAACGCAAAAAATGCATAAAAAAACTAATATCTATTCAAATTCTTCTTTAAATTCCCTTTGTTGGTCAATAAAAAAATTCTGCAAAAAAGTAATGAATGAAATTTTAAACATTTTTATTTTTTCTCATTTAACGTCGCACAGTGGCGCCATTTGAGTTTTTTCGTTGCAAAAATCATATCTTTTGAACCGAATAACATAATTGAACAGTTTAAATAGCATATGATAGATAACTGTTCAGCCTATGAAATGAGCATTTGGAAAGGGTGCTACGCTTTGTAGGGTCCTACTTATGGGTTATCAAAGTTAAAATTTGTAGAAAAATCAATTTTATGGTAACTAAAAAAAAATTATTTTTACATTTTAAGATTGTTTTTATTTTTTTCTTTAGGGTTTTATGTTTAAAATTATTACCCAACAAATTAAAAAAAAATTACTTCTTTTTTAAATTTATTTTTTCAATTTTCTGTAAAATATTCATCACAATTCGTAAGAGAAGATATATCTAAAAGACTAATCATTTCTAAACTATAATTATTCTTTAACTCTATCCGTGACTTCACATACCGCAGGGAAGAAATAAGTGGATCGGAAGATGCTGCCAACATGTTGAAGAGGTCCTCATTTTGTCTTACCCTTGATGCTTTGAATGTGTTCTGCAATCTATATTTTTTTATAAAATTTGTTAAGAGACTCCTGTGCTTATTCAGAAAGCTCTCCAATTGGCAAAGAATGGTACTCAATTATATCTTTGCCATGCGCCAATATTTTACGGACGGTCGGGGTCAACTTCTTCTGTGGATACATTTCTGCTAAAAGAGATGCAGTTTTCGATGCATATTCTCCAAATTTTGTAGAATTGACATTTTCTTTGCAGTTTAAGACAGAGATTCAAGATCGTTCCCAATCTTTTCACGATTTGACTGTCAATTCCAGTGATTCTAGTTACTGCCTCATCATTTTCAAAAAATCTCCTAGAAGTGTTTCCATCGTTTGAGTTACCGTATCCGTGCTTGGGACAGTCTACTTTTAGTCCAACTTGTTTAAAAAAACATCCTGTATTTGCTTCTTTCTGATATTTTCCTTATCCTTTATTGATGTATTTTCATCGAAGTTTTCCTTCTCTTGTGGTAGGGTACACGCCAGTTTTAGCAAGAACTCCATACACCTTATCCTTGCGTGCAATGGTGACATTCCATATTCGTAATTCTCCTCGTTTGTAGAATCGTTTAAATTACCAAAGTTCTTCTGACTCTTTTTGCAAATCGGGCATGACAATGTTGAGGTTGTTCCTGTCAGTTCGTCTACGACTTTTCCGTCAAACATGGTCAGGTGGAACTCGTAATTGCATTCAATATATTTTCCTTCTCCAATGTGCAGCTTTGTAGGCTTAATCTTGCTTATTTGTTCTTCAATGTCCTTCACCGTGGTCCTTATGAGTTCTGCCGATTCCCTTGCAAACTGAAACATTATTGGTCGGCAATAATGCACTGATGACGGACGTGGATTTTTCCAGTGTAGGGAAACATCAGATTTTAGCCGCAAAGGAACAACAGATGCCATAAACATATTTCCGTCCGATATTGTAGCGTCATCGGAAGATATCCTTTGCTTATAAACG
Organism: Cordilura impudica; assembly: GCA_963682025.1. Lineage (NCBI taxonomy): Eukaryota > Metazoa > Arthropoda > Insecta > Diptera > Scathophagidae > Cordilura > Cordilura impudica. Next base: position 241,707,967 of record OY821520.1, on the reverse strand, counting down.
CTTTGTCCGCATCCATCCATCGCAGCCCCATTTGCTGATCAATGTCAGTTTCTCAGGAAGAATTTTCACCTCATTTTCAGGAAGACTCTCCAACAACCGTTTTGCTGTATGGCCCATGAGATCCTGCAGATTGGCTTTCACAGAGACTTCCGTAAACTCCGTATGCAGTGGTCGTGAATTTATTTTGGCTTGCGTAATATGCTTGTATCCTGGTAAAACGTCAGACCCGTGTCGCATCAGGGATGCCCGTAGTATCTCATATTTTTCTTTGGAAAGTTGTAAGTCCATAAACAAGGCTAAGGCTTCTTCGGAACCATACCTTTTTAATGTGTGCGTTTGTGGGCATGGGAATGCTTTCCTTAATCCTTTTTAGTCGCAGTGGGCTTGCATCAGCAACACTCCTTAATACTTTTTTTGGCCTTCCTTTTGCTCCTCTGGTTGATGTGGTGGGTTTATCTACTGCCAATATATCCAGAATGGTGTCTTCATTAAGCCAGTCCTCGTATTTGGAGTTGAAGTTCTGAATGGTTCGATTAGATTTCACCCATTTTGCCTTAATATTTGCATATATCAGATAAAAATTATTTTTTATAATTTCGCTTCACTCAATATTTCCGTATAAGCTATCAAGTTCTTCTAAAGCAGCTTCCGTGAAAAACTTTGGTCTGGTTGACCTTCTAAACAGTTCAAATAATTTTAAATTGTTTAACGCCATGGTTTCAGTACTTGTTGCGCCAACTTTCAGCCGTAGACTAATCCAGGCATTATGCTTATTTTGCAATATATAGGCTTATGCTACCATGCCTAAAAATTTACCTGTTCCCTGCATACATATGGATTTAGGCTGAATTATGCAATTTTGATATTATGCTCGTGTCTAAATAAGATTTGTGCCTACCTGGAGGGACCATAAGTCAATATTGTTCTTGACCATTTGTACTCCAAAGTAATTTTTAAGTGAGGTGCGTAACTGCGAGTTTCAATGAGTAGTTTTTTGTGCATCCTGTGTCTGTAACAGAATATTGGCAGTAGACTTTGGCAGAGGCTCACAGATAGACAACCGACTTAAAATGCAATTTTCAAACTATTAGATCAAACTACTGTCAGTCAAAACATGTAAGGGATGCACGCCATACAATTTCTGCAACCATGTCTTTTTAACCTTTTTTACCTCTAGAAGCCAAACGGGCACGTACGGGCAGATAAAACCTTTTGAATTATGTAAAGAAATAATCAAAGAACATGTTTTGCAAATATGGCAAATATAGAAGAATATAGATTTTTTTTATTTTCCGTCAAAGTTGAAAAATAGTGAAAAAACGGATAGTTTTTAAATAGTGATTTACCAGGAGAAACACAAAGCAAACAGTTAATTTTTTTTTATCATTACACATTTAATAAATACATCAATCAATGCAAACAAAAAATAAGGCGATTCGTTACCTATTTTTCGTGACATTACACCTGAAATCGCAACAAATTGACTAAAAATTGTGTGTTTTTTTGAAAACCGAAAGTCGGTCAACTTTGAACGGTTATATCTTCTAAACTAAAAACGTGATATTATTAAGAGTAGCATATTTTAAATCGTTGAAAAATTTCCTATAACATGGATTTATTCAAAACTTCGTCGGCGAACATGAAAATTTTGATTTTTGCAACCTCGTTTGCTCTACGGGCGCCACTGTGCGTCGTCCGATATGCATACATAATTCTTTTATCGAACTAAACTTTTCCGTTTGTCTGTTTTATTTTTCATATCAGAATTGTTTTGTATTGTTATAAGTGCTTTCGCTCAGGTTCTCTGATGGCCAGCACTTACCAAAAAGTATGATTTTTTGATAAATATTTGAGAAAAAAGAGATCTTCAATGTGGATTTTGTTGTTGTCCAAATTATCATTTCGTTTATAGCTCTGTATTGAAAAGCCCTTGAAAAAATCGTGCAATATTAAGTTTAAAATTTAAATTATTCTAACTTTGTATAATTAAATTACATTGTAATTTCAGAAGAGAGGTGGGAAAATAAGTAAAACTAATACGCCCTTATTTTTATTTCTTAGATTTACAGATAACTAAAAAATGTAGTTCTCTTTTTTCAGTTTACATGTATGATGAAATATGAAATATTTTTTTCTCTTTTGTGTAGGTGTATTGGTGTTTGCACTTCCTTAAGGGGTGGTAGGTTATAAAACCTTTTTTTTTGCATTTCTCTTTCTGAATGTACAACATGTCGAGCATGCTGTGTGAAAATTTTAAGTAAATCAGAGCAAAACTTAAGAAGATAAAGCGTTTCTAGCGACCGGCCTCATATAGTATATAAATCAGTTTTTAGAAAACTTTAAACCGATTTTCTCGCAAATAAATGTTCGAAGTCCGTGAACATCATAACTCAAAATCTAATTGACCAATTCTTTTGAAATTTTAGACACTATATCTACACATAAATCATCAGGTAACCACGAAGGGTTTTTTTAATTCCATTTTCTTCCCCATTTTTTAACAACAAATTCCCGAAATTGTATAGCAAAAATTGTTTTTCACTTCAAAATGCTGCAAAAAAAAAAAAAAAAAAAAAAATTGTAAAAAACTTTTCGTCACTACATCAGGAAACATGTCACCTTTGAAACGCATTTCGATTTTTTATTTCACATGATCCGGTAACGAGTTATGATGTTCACCGCAAAACAACAACACCTCCGGAGATTCCCTGTCACGGACTTTTTCTTAAAATTTTTAATTGAAAATTTTTTCAAAGATTGTTGAAATGTTATGCTATAACGTACATATGAAATAAATAATCCAACATTATTCATATCTTCAAAAAATAATTATGAAAATACGTCTTTTAGGAACCTTGCTCTAAAACGTTTTTTTTTTCTATGCTATTCTGTTTTTTTTACAGTAAAATGGAGTTCGGTTATAACGAACTCGGTGAGACCGGCCAAATTAGTTCGTTATAGACTAAGTTCGTTATAACCGTAGTATTTTTTTTTTGCTTTGTCGAAAGGTTTAAAAACTTTTTTTAGTTGAATAAGTTTATTTATTTTGATGCCTTTTAAAAAGTTATAAAACATAAATTAAATTATTAAAAAGATACATATTAAAAGTTTGCCTTAATAAGACTAAAATTACCGAGTTTCTATCAAAATAAAATATTTTTTTAAAATCATATAATATTAAAAAATCCTTACGTATAGAAGCAGAAAGCACAAGGCAAAGGTTGGCTACTGGCAAACTTTTGCAAAATATACATAAAAGGACCTTTTACAAAACTTAATTTGAAAATCGAAGTTTTTGTTTTGTATTAAAATTAAATTAAAATAAAATTAAATTAAATTAAAATTAATTTTTTTTAATGTATATAATATAGGAAAACATCTGAAATGGAAAAAAAAAATTGGTTGTTGAAGTCAAAAGTTTGATATAACCACTGTTCGCTATAAGAGAAGCAATTTGTATGAAAAATGTGATTAAAGCGCTTGGGAGCGAAGAAATTCTTCGCTATAAACAAAAATTTATTACAACCAGGGTTCGTTATAAGCGCACTCCATTTTATTAAATTTTAATAATTTTGGGAATCTCCAATCTCCTCACTTTACCCGGCCTTCCCACGTTCAAGTCAAATTGATCACACAAACAATAGTCAAAAAATTGTTAAGCATTGAAAAATTGAAAGAGAGAATTGAAACGTATGATTGTTTAGTAAAAAAGAGTTAAAAAGTATGAGTGCATTACAACCTGAAAGCCAAAAATTTAACGTGTGAAGGCCGGGTAATATCTAAAATATATTTACGCTGATCCTTGACTCACTGACTGAATGACTGAGAGACTGACTGATTCTGTAACGTTGACCAAAAAGATACGGTTCTAATTCCTAGGATTGATCTCACCCCAACCGACACCACATTACCTTTCATATTACAACGCCGCCAGTTTCCAGTAATTCCTGCATACGCAATTACCATAAACAAGGCTCAAGGCCAGTCATTTGATTACGTTGGCGTTAATTTGGAGACCGCGGTATTTTCACACGGCCAACTGTCTGTGGCTTTGTCACGATCAAAAGTTGCAAGCCAGGTTAAGATACGTATTCAATCGAACCCACAGCAAGGAAAACTATTACATTACCAACGATATTTCACACGATATATAGTTTTTTAAGAGATTCTAAATTGAAAAACTTTTTTGCCAAATATTTCTTATCTGTTTTGATACTTATGTATACAATTTCTACAAACACAACCTTTTTTCATATGTACATATGTAACAATATAATTTTATATTTACTACTATATTAAAAGAAACTCAAGTTATTATAAATTTTTCGTGTATTTAAATTTAAAGTGTTTGTTTTATTCATAACTTTTAAACGGGCGCCTAGGCGCCACAAAATCAATTAGTTTTCTATATCTAATTAGTTGGACTTAAGAGATAGGGTCTTTAAACGCATGGTGTAGAATATCGTATAGTCGGTCTAGACCAACTGTAATTTTCTTACTGGCTTTATTTTTGGAATAACATTTCGATATGTATTTTTCTGCAATTAGTTTATTGAATAAACAAACATATAACTATAATTTTTCCGATGGTTTAGGGGAAAGTGCATGTGTTAGCTATTGCAAAGTTCGACATGTAGTCTGACATTCTTAACAACAAAACTTTCCTTAGTCCAAAATATTACTTAACTGTAGCTATTTAATATAAATTTAATTACTTTAATAGATGGTTGTGTTGCAGTAATTTTTATGAATAATAATAGTTTTCAATGTGTGTGCATCATAATTCGCTATATAATGGTAATTGTTGGAAGTATGTATGAATCATGCTTCTGAATAGAAGAGAGCCTTAATCAATTATATGTGAATATTAAACATTGAAAATCATAGCCAAATATGGCTAGAAAATAAATAAATTTTTCTGAAGCATTATTTAAATATGAGTGATGAATCGAAGCTTAGAACATAAGTGAATCGTAGTTCATAATTTTTCTTCATTATCACTTATAAAATGAAGGGATCGTAGTGCAAAACATTTTGTAATCCTTGTTTTATCCTTGAAATGTGACGGAATTTTGGTTAAATAATGATTAAATTGTGGAACAAAAATTTTCTGAATATTAAGTCTTCGTTTAAATCATAAGGTGAACTGATTCTAGTATAAAGCTGCTGGTTACCTTTTCTTTTATATTACAGACTCTTTAAGAAAAATTTAGTTGGTTATATTATATATGTTTGTTGTTGTTGCAATTTTGTCTCACTGATTTGGAATATTATTTTTCCTAGTGACCTACTTTATGTCTAACAACAACAACAACAATAATAATAAAGCACAAAACATGTAGGAAACATATAAAAACCACAATAAAAGACAACAATAAGTGCTACAACAACAACGGTGGAAAACTCAACAGCAACAGCAGTAGCTGCTACTACAGCAATGCCAAATGTTGTTAAGGTTCAGTATTGTATTAAGTATTGAACAACAACAATAAGAAAAACCAAAGCTAATATTTGCCGCACAGTAGTAGTTGTTGTTGTTGTTGTAGAAAAGCATTGTATTGTGTTGTTATTTTTTTTTTTTTTTGGTTTTCTGACTTGATTTTCTTTTTATATAGTTTAATCTAAAGTTGACGGCATTTTTTATTTTTTTCAGTTAATGTTGTGCACTTCGATTAGTTGTGTACAGGGGTTGTTTGAGAAATTTGATAACCTAATAGTAAATTGCAATTATGGTCTTAAATTACTTTAAATGTATCAGAACAATTCGAGAAGACAAAATTTCATTGCACAAAATTCTATTCGGGCAATTCCAATAGGTATTTTGAGAAAAGTCGCAAAGTCTGAAGATCGCAGAAACTCAAAAGCGCAAAATAGCAGAAAAAATTCAAAATCGCAACAATACAAATATCGCTAGAAAAGCCAAATAAAATAATTCGATATTGAAAGTCGCAAAAAATCAAAATTACAAAAACACAAATTCGGAAAATCGCTAAAACGTCAAATTACAAAAACAAAAATCGCAAAAGTGCTCATTCGTAGAAATGTTAAAATGCAAAAACGCAATAACAGCAAAACATAAAAACGCAAAAAACAAAAAACCCAAAATGGGAAAAACTCAAAATCGTGAAAAATCAACAACAGCAAAAAACCGCAAATATGCCGAATAATAAATACACCAAAACCTTAACTGGAAAGTCGTTAAAATGCTAATACACATAACCGCCCAAAATTTTAATTAAGTGTCGAAAGAAATTTGAATTTAATAAATTTTTTATATACTAAATTAATGTGTTTTTCAAAAACGTAAAATTGCAGAAACTCTATATCGCAATGACGCCAAAACGCAAAATCACAAAAACGCAAATCGCAAAAATGGCTTTGCGGGGTTGGGATTAAATATTTGTGTATCAAGTTTTTAAATAAAAAAAAAAAAATAAATTAAATAAAAACAATCGCTAAAACACAAAATCGCATAAAACCGCGAAAACGCAAAATCGGAAACACACTAAAACTCAAAATAGTAAAAACGGATAATCACAAAAACTGCAAAAATTAAAATCGCAAAATCGCAAAAACGCAAAATCACAGAAAGGCTAAATGACAAAACCACAAAATCGCAAATCACAAAAACTCGAAATCGCTTAAACACAAAAACGCTAAACTCAAAATATGAAAAACGCGAAAACTCACAATCTGGAAAACGCAAAATCTAAAATAGGAAAATCATGAAAAAGCGAAATCGCAACAACGAAAAAATCGCAAAAACGTAATATTACAAAAAATCCATAACATAAAATCGCAAAAACTAAAATTTTAAAAGGCATAAACTCAAAATTGAATAAACGAAAAATTGCATAAATGGAAAGTTGCAAAATATTTAAAAAGCAAAATGCTGAAACGCAAAAGTGAAAAAACTAATTAACAAAAACGCAAAGTCACAAGAATCAAAAACGTAAAATTTTAAAGAACGCCAAAAAAGAAAAATCGCAAAAACACAAAATTCTTACGAAAGTTAAAACGAAAAATCTCAAAAACCGAAAATTATACAGACGGTAAAAATCAAAAAAAAAAAAATTTAGGAAATATTAAAAGAATTGAATTGAATTTTAATAAAATTTTTATGTATATAAAATTAAATTGTTTTTCAAATACCACAGTCAACGTAAAAACGAAAAATCGTCAAATGGAGAAGACGTAAAATCTTTAATTTAATTAAAAATTAAAATTAAAAATTAAAAATTAAAAATTAAAAATTAAAAATTAAAAATTAAAAATTAAAAATTAAAAATTAAAAATTAAAAATTAAAAATTAAAAATTAAAAATTAAAAATTAAAAATTAAAAATTAAAAATTAAAAATTAAAAATTACAAATTAAAAATTAAAAATTAAAAATTAAAAATTAAAAATTAAAAATTAAAAATTAAAAATTAAAAATTAAAAATTAAAAATTAAAAATTAAAAATTAAAAATTAAAAATTAAAAATTAAAAATTAAAAATTAAAAATTAAAAATTAAAAATTAAAAATTAAAAATTAAAAATTAAAAATTAAAAATTAAAAATTAAAAATTAAAAATTAAAAATTAAAAATTAAAAATTAAAAATTAAAAATTAAAAATAAAAAATTAAAAATTAAAAATTAAAAATTAAAAATTAAAAATTAAAAATTAAAACGAAAACACTAAAAGAGAAAAAAGCGGAGAACTCCAAAATCAAAAAAAAAAAGAAGGAAATAAATTACAAAAAAAAAAACAAAATCGAAAAAATGCTAAATGCATAATCGCAAAAGCACAAAATCGATAAAACCCTGAAATGAGAAATCGAAAACTCCAAATTTACAAAATCTCAAGAACCGATAAACTCAAAAACACAAAATAGGAACAACGCAGAAATTAGAAAGAAACCCAAAATGGCAAGAGCTCAAAAGCACAAAACGTTAAAATCGCAAAGACTCAAAATTGTAAGAATGAAAAATCGCCTGTCGACAAAACGCGAAATTGTAAAAATTTTAAATTGCAAAAAATATAAACACTAAAAAGCGAAAAAAGAGGAAAAGTGCAAAATTACAAAAACCCGAAATCGAAAAATATCAAATACGTAAAATCGGTAAAACGCAAAATAATAAAAATGCAAGATCGCAAGTAAACAACAAAATACAAAAACTCGTAATAGCAAAATGGGAACAATGCAGAAAAACGCTAAAATGCAAAATCACGAGAGCTCAAAAACACAAAAACATTAAAATCGCAAAGACTAAAAATCGTAAAAACGCTAAAACGTAAAATTGCATAAATTCAAATCTATTAAAAAGTTATTAAATGAAATGAATTTATAATAAAAATTTTGGTGTATATTAAGTTAAAGAGTTTTTAATTTTGAACAACCTAGTTATGTATAAATAGATACAGAGATAATAACGTACACAAAATATGGCCAAAATGTGTATCCTTATCTGAAACAGTCAAATTCGTAGGTGACACTTTTATGGTATTTAGTCTGTAAATACACAGATTTTTACACTCTGAAATAGAAATTATATTTGAGCCTACAAAGTTTTCAAAAACATACTGTAGAATATTGTTAACAGTAATTGGGGAACGATCGGTATAATAAAAAGCTGCTCAGAATCAAGAATTTTTGTTAGCTACGATTATCAGCCCAATTTCAATATATCCTGATAAAAGATAAATAATCTTATTTTTAATAAAGATTCTGGTGAATGTTGCTACCTTACAATTCTCAAACGTCCTACATATTTCACTAAACTATCTTTTTTCACATTTTTATGTGTGTTTTTTTTTTATTATCTTTTTCTTACTTTGGCCTCATATAATCTTAATGATATGCGTGACATTAATTTCACATTCATATCAAGTGCGTTTGTTTATATATCTATGAGTACTAAAGATTGTAAGTAGAAACATTATTGCAATTGTAATAAGATCTAGCCGCCCTTTTACAAAATAAGAAATAAGAGTCGCAACTCAACATGAATGTAGGTAGAAGACTGTGTGATAAGATCCGTTTCTAAATTACATTTTCATGCAAGAAATTTAGAGTGTTAATGTTTTGTTGGAAAAATCTTTGTACTACACAATTTTTACAGTTCTAAAAGTTCTATATTTTTTTAATTAAAAATATATTTTTTTTACTTTGACGAGATTATATTTTTGTCTAAACTGAATATTATTTTTTTCAAATTAAAAAATCCACTTGATATTAAAGTTGATCGAACATGAATTTAGTTTATTTATTTAGTGTAATTTTCTTATAAGATAGTTGACCAACTAAGGATGCCTGCAAAATACACTATAAAAACCGATTATCTAACAATTTTATTTCTGTCCCAAAGCCTTTATAATTTACAATTAGCAATTATAAACCAAATTTAAGGTGAAATATTTTCCATAACTGTATAACTAAACTCACTTATAAACACTAGAAAATTAATTTTCTTAAAAAACAATTACAGAAAAATAAAAAAATAAAAAATAAAAAAAAATCACTAAAAAGGCAAGAAACTGTCACACTTCAAAGCGTCAGAAAAAAAAAAACGCCAAAGAAAACATGACATAAAACAAAGAATAAAACGTTATCGAAAAACACCCACAAAAACTTCAAAGACTTAAAGAACTACAGAATTAAAAAACACATAAAAAGGCGACATTATCAACAAGTGTCACAACATACCAAATTCTCATGACAACTTCTAAATGCTGGATGCTAAAAAAACGAAAGAAACATTCGGGGAATGAACAAGCCAACAACTGCATTTGTAAAAGTAATGGCAGCAAATATAATATTAGCTTGATTAAATAATATAACAATAAAGACTTTACTGCTATAATACAAAAAAAAAACATAAATAAATAAAATAGAAGGAGTAACTTGATAACATAAAAACAACTATAAAGAACATTTACAACAACATCTTTGTTTAAGCAGAAGAGATGTTAGATTATATAAAAGAATGTTCAGCTACTCGGTATAATAAGTTTGTTAACTGATATGAAATAGCTCTTAATAAGTCTATTCAAAAAAACGAAATTTATGTATTTTATTTTAAAAAACAAAAGACTTAAGACACAAACTTTCTTTATATTGACGAATATTTAAAACAAAAAAAAAACAATAACAATAACATGTCACAGGCAAATAAAGTTCTTAACCTTCATAGGGTTTTCGGGTCAAATTTGACACAAGAAAATTTGAATTTTTTCTTTAAGTAGAGGGTTTAGATTTTAGATATTTTATGACTTTTATTTAATTTTAAATGTTAATAACTGCTTTTGGTTTTTTCAAAAAATATTGGCAAAAATAAAATTTATACATTTTATAGCATTTAAGATCTTCGGGTCAAATTTGACCCGGAACAATATCGTTGAGTTTTTGTTATGCACAGTTTTATTATAATAATTTGTTTGTCAAAAGGAATGTCAAATGTGTTTTACATATAATGTGTATTAGTTGTAAAATGTGCTGATAATTGTCTCCTTTTTACAGGCGTCCAAACAATAATCATTCATGACAATACACGTTTCTAAAATTATGTGTTCTAAAATTTAAAAAAAAATTAATAAAAGAATAGCAAGTCAATATCATCAAGATTTCCGTGTTTTACATTTCTATATAATATTCAGGACATCAACCGAGATTATTCAAAAGTGTACATGTATTAGTGAAAAAGTGTGAATAAGTCTTTATTGTCAATACAGCATTATCTAATATAAACCCTGGCTAAGTCTTTTATACGTTTTCAGAGCTTTGTCTATATATCTGTCTCCTTTCTTCTCCCTATTCTTGCTGAACATTATTGGTATGAAAAATGGGAATCCCCATGTAAAAAGCAAAGCTTATTTTCTTATTGCAAAATTGTTTTCAATAATATAATAAACACAGAACATATCAAACGTATCAGCGTTATAAAGTGTCGAGTCTGTATTGTTTGTCGGAAAATGAATACTAGTAAGACATAAAATTTGCTAAATGCATTATCGGATGAAGAGGAGATTTGTTCAGAATATGAAGATAGCTTGGAATGCGCTAAGACATCTTACAGTTCTAGTGGAGCTGAAATTGTTGTAGTGGCAACTGCAGCAATGACGTCAGAAATTGGTGGATTAAGATATTTCAAACAACCTCTTACAAAAAGTCAAGGAACATTCCGGATCGAGAACGTTATTAGCATGACATCAGGCTTGACCCTCTACTCTTGTTCGAGAATCAAATTGAAATTTCCAGTTTTCAATTGTTTTTCCCGCCGCCTGTGATGAACATTATTTTAAAATATACCAATAATGAAGGTAAACGTGTATTTAGTATTGATTGGATCGAAGTTGACGACACCGAAATGTTCGCATTTATTGATACACTTTTGTTAGCTGGAGTGTATAGATCAAATAATCAAAGTACGGAAAGTTTATGGGACTCTGAGAAAGGAAGACCAATTTTTAGAGCAATCATGCCATTGAAAAGATTCAAAAATCTTTCAAGAGTGATAAAATTTGACGATAAGGCTGGTTGCAGTGAACGTTGAGTTTTAGATAAGTTTCCACCGATACGTGAGTTATGGAATATGTGGGTTGAAATATTGCCCAAACTTTACAATCCATCGCTAAATGCAACAGTAGATGAGCAATTAGTCGCATTCAGAGGAAGGTGTCCATTCCGACAGTATATACCATCAAATCCAGCTAAGTATGGTAAACAATTTTGGATACTCTGCGATTCGAGTACCAGTTACGTCTGGAATATACAACCGTATATAGGCAAATAAGTTGGAGCTATGTCCGAAAGAAATCAAGGTATGCGAGTAGTTATCGATTTTAGAGTTGGCCTAAAAGGTCATAATGTGACTGCAGACAACTTTTTTGTTTCTTATCAATTGACTATAATAAATGTAAAGGAGGAGTTAATACTCTGGATAAGGTTGTTTCATGTTACACTTGCAAAGGGAAGACTAATAGATGGCCTCAAGTTGTATTCAGAAACATTTTAGATATATCAGCTTATAATGTTTTTATATTATTCACATCATCTCATAATGGTTGGAATGAGAATTGTTTTGCCAAACGTCGGCATTTTTTGGAGAATTAAGGATTGCAGCTTGACACGTCCTAAATAAAGCAGCGAAAATCGTTGCCAAGAGCACAATCTTCAAGAGAAAATTATTGTTTTCATATTGAGTTTTCTAACTGGGTCAAATTTGACCCAAAGAACGTTAAGGTAAGTCAAATTTGAGGACCCTATGAAGATTAACTCCAAAAAATAATAATAATAATACAAAAGACAAGAAAAATTTGGAAAACCATCACAAAATAATGTTCTGCTGCCTCATAAATTTTTATTCCAAATTTTTAATAATCTAAATAAGAAATTCTTTTAAATTGCAATTTTATTATTATACCCTCCACACCTCAGTGACAGAGGGTATATATAGGTTTGTCATTGCGTTTGTAACGCATCGAAATAAATTCCTGAGATCCCAAAAAAATATATTTTCTTGATCCTTATGACAAGGGAAGTTGATTTACCGATGACCGTCTGTCTGTCTGTCTGTGGAAATCACGATCACGCCGTCAATATCTAAGCCAGACCGTTCGTTTTTGTATAAAATCGTTTATTAACATCCCAAAGGAGTTGCTACTTAAAATCGTCAAAATCGGTCAAAGGGTTCACGAGCTTTGAATGAAACTTTGAAAAAACTGTTGAAAAAATAAAATTTTTCAGTTGTTGTTTTTCTTAAGATATGTTGTATCTATAATATTAATATGCTAGGCGATTTCTTGTGACCGATGTTTTGTTCTACCGTTTTACCCCGATTTATACCAAACGTATACTATTTTAAAGGTATTTCTTTTTAGCCGTTTTTTACATTTACAGATTTTTTAATTTTTTCGTTTATCTTGAGTAAATTGCATTTAAAGTTGCTTCTAACACACATAAAACAAGTAAGAAAATTATAGTCGGTCTAGACCGACTATACGATACCCTATACCATGCGTTTAGAAACCCTATCTCTTAGGCCCAACTAACTGGACATTGAAAATAAGCAAAAACCAAATTTGAGTGGGATTTTTATTAATTTTTTTGGCTGCAGATATGAAAAAGTTCATATCGGATGCTATATCTATAAAGGGACTAGGTCCAAAAATGGACCGATCCTGATCATGTTTGGTAAAGTCTCTTGTATTTTGCAAAAATATGTACAAACAAAATTTGAGAAGAATCAGTGCAATATTTTTGTTTTTTAATAGATTTAAGTGAAGATCGGGAAGCAGCTCTATATGGGGTCAAAGGGATCATTTTTGGACTACTCATTAGTGGATGTAATGAACGCATACAAATCCAATTTGAGTAAGATCTATATGACAATTTGGATCTTATGGCAATTTATGTCGATTTCATATGGGTAATTTGTATGGGGGCTAGGTCTGAACATGGACCGATTCTCACCAATTTGAATACCGTTCATCCCATGGCCGATAAAAGCTTATATACCAAATTTCGTCAAAATATATTCATATTTGCGACCTGCAGTTTGATTACAAGCTTTACATGGACACACAGACGGACGGACGGACGGACGGACGGACGGACGGACGGACGGACATTGTTAAATCAACTCAGAAAGTGATTCTGATTCGATCGGTATAATTAAAGATGGGTCTAGGTCAAATATTTTTGGTTGTTACAAACAGCAGCACAAAGTCATTATACCCAAACCACATAGTGGTATAGGGTATAATTATACAATATGCTATGCGTGGGTTTATTAAATTTGTTAATGTGTTTGTAATAAAAATGAGTTTGTTTTTTGTGTTGATTTGTGAATTGGCTATAATTGATTAGCATACCTTTAGGGTCTTTATTTAATGAAAAAATAAAATTTCCTAGAATTTGTACTCGAATTTCGAGGGCTGGAATCTGCTAGTATGTTCTAATTCTTTGTATTGTTGAAGTCATTACAGTTGTGTGTATATTAATACTGCACGTGTCACATTGGCCTAAGCAAGTGTTACCACATATTTTTTATCATTAAATTTAAATATTAAAAATAAAAAATTACTAAAAATAAAAAGTGAAAATGAAAAATGGAAAATGAAAAATGAAAAATTAAAAATGGAAAATGGAAAATGAAAAATGGAAAATGAAAATTGAAAATTGAAAATTGAAAAATGGAAAATGAAAATTGAAAATTGAAAATTGAAAATTGAAAAATGAAAAATGAAAAATGAAAAATGGAAAATGGAAAATGGAAAATGAAAAATTGAAAATCGGAAATAAAAAAATGAAGAATTGAAAATCGGAAATGAAAAATTAAAAATTAAATATAAAAATGGAAAATGAAATTTGGAAAATGAAAATGGAACATGGAAAATGAAAAATTAAAAATGGATAATGAGAAATGGAAAATAGAACATGAAAAATGAAAAATGGAAAATGGAAAATGAAAAATTAAAAATGAAAAATAAAAAATGAAAAATGGAAAATGAAAAATGGAAATTGGAAAATGGAATATGGAAAATGAAAAATGAAAAATAGAAAATAAAAAATGAAAAATAAAAAATTAAAAATAAAAAATGAAAAATTAAAATTGAAAAATGGAAAATGAAAAATGAAAAATGAAAAATGGAAAATGTAAAATGGAAAATGAAAAATGGAAAACGGAAAACGAAAAATTAAAAATGGAATTTGGAAAATTAAAAATGAAAAATGAAAATTGAAAAATGGAAAATGAAAAATGATAAATGGAAAATGAAAAATGGAAAATGAAAAAAGAAAAATTTTAAATTCAAAATGCAAAATGGAAAATGAAAAATAAAAATTAAAAATTAAAAATTAAAAATTAAAAATTAAAAATTAAAAATTAAAAATTAAAAATTAAAAATTAAAAATTAAAAATTAAAAATTAAAAATTAAAAATTAAAAATTAAAAATTAAAAATTAAAAATTAAAAATTAAAAATTAAAAATTAAAAATTAAAAATTAAAAATTAAAAATTAAAAATTAAACATTAAAAATTAAAAATTAAGAATTAAATATTAAATATTAAATATTAAAAATTAAAAATTAAAAATTAAAAATTAAAAATTAAAAATTAAAAATTAAAAATTAAAAATTGAAAATTAAAAATTAAAAATTAAAAATTAAAAATTAAAAATTAAAAATTAAAAATTAAAAATTAAAAATTAAAAATTAAAAATTAAAAATTAAAAATTAAAAATTAAAAATTAAAAATTAAAAATTAAAAATTAAAAATTAAAAATTAAAAATTAAAAATTAAAAATTAAAAATTAAAAATTAAAAATTAAAAATTAAAAATTAAAAATTAAAAATTAAAAATTAAAAATTAAAAATTAAAAATTAAAAATTAAAAATTAAAAATTAAAAATTAAAAATTAAAAATTAAAAATTAAAAATTAAAAATTAAAAATTAAAAATTAAAAATTAAAAATTAAAAATTAAAAATTAAAAATTAAAAATTAAAAATTAAAAATTAAAAATTAAAAATTAAAAATTAAAAATTAAAAATTAAAAATTAAAGATTAAAAATTAAAAATTAAAAATTAAAAATTAAAAATTAAAAATTAAAAATTAAAAATTAAAAATTAAAAATTAAAAATTAAAAATTAAAAATTAAAAATTAAAAATTAAAAATTAAAAATTAAAAATTAAAAATTAAAAATTAAAAATTAAAAATTAAAAATTAAAAATTAAAAATTAAAAATTAAAAACTAAAAATTAAAAATGGAAAGTGGAATTGGAAAATGGAAAATTAAAAATGAAAAATTGTAATGAAAAATGAAAAATGGAAAATGGAAAATAGAAAATTGAATATGAAAAATGGAAAATGAAAAATTAAAAATTAAAAATGGAAAATGAAAAATGAAAAATGAAAAATGAAAAATTTTAAATAAAAAATGGCAAATGGAAAATGAAAAATTAAAAGTTAGAAATGAAAAATGTAAAGTGGAATATGGAAAATGAAAAATGAAAAATGGAAAATGAAAAATGAAAATATAGAAATGAAAAATGAAAAATGAAAAATGGAAAATGAAAAATGGAAAATGAAAAATTAAAAATTAAAAATTAAAAATTAAAAATTAAAAATTAAAAATTAAAAATTAAAAATTAAAAATTAAAAATTAAAAATTAAAAATTAAAAATTAAAAATTAAAAATTAAAAATTAAAAATTAAAAATTAAAAATTAAAAATTAAAAATTAAAAATTAAAAATTAAAAATTAAAAATTAAAAATTAAAAATTAAAAATTAAAAATTAAAAATTAAAAATTAAAAATTAAAAATTAAAAATTAAAAATTAAAAATTAAAAATTAAAAATTAAAAATTAAAAATTAAAAATTAAAAATTAAAAATTAAAAATTAAAAATTAAAAATTAAAAATTAAAAATTAAAAATTAAAAATTAAAAATTAAAAATTAAAAATGGAAAATGAAAAATGAAAATTGAAAAATGAAAAATCGAAAATGGAAAATGGAAAATGGAAAATGAAAAATCAAAAGTGGAAAATGGAAAATGAGAAATTAAAAATTAAAATCTAAAAATGAAAAACGGAAGATGAAAATTGAAAAGTGAAAAATAGAAAATGATAAATTAAAAATGAAAATTGAAAATGAAAAATGTGGAGGGTATCAAAGATTCGGCCCAGCCGAATTTAACACTCTTACTTGTTTTTATTTTATTTTGAGGGCCGCCTTGTTCTACTTTGAGAATTTTGAGTTCAATGTCATACACAAATTGAAGAAAAAATGTAAGTTATAACAATGTGCCCGAATGAAAAGTTCACTTTTGAATTTAAACTTCGCCGGTTTTGCAGTACTGGTTTTGATATTTGTGCCAAAACCAAATCAATATCTTCATTAGTTCATTAATGTGGCTCGTTTTTGTAAACAGCTTAGAGTGAATCAAATCCCGATTGCTTCCAGTGCTAATATCTCCGAAACAATACTCTCTGAAATGAAATGCGTCATTATGAGTGATGAGACTTGAATCTATACACAAAACCCCAAAATAACTGTCGAATTATTTATTTATTTATTTGATTTCCTTTACAACAATTATAATTTGGCTTTGACTACAGAAGAATAACAAAGAAAACAATACAAGATTACAAAAAAAAAAAAAAATATAAATAAAATTTATTATTTAATAAAATTATTATGCAAAATATTCAAAAAGAAATTTTTTGGTGTTGCTGAGATAGTGGAAGCATATTCCAAAGAAGTATAGCGGTAAAGTAGAAACACCATTCAAATAGGAAATATCGATGACGAGTTAGAATTAATTTTTTCCCCGGTTTGATCTGGGAAACCAGAAATTTTCATACGGGTAAAGTGGTTTGTGGTGAAAATTACTATATGAAGAAAGAAAAGAACTATAATTTTCATCAGATTTTCAAATAATATGCCTAAAAGCTTATTCGTGAAGGAAGAAGTTCCAAAAGACCTTCGTAGTCTAAAAACTTATCTAATAATGCTGTTATATACAGCAATAAATTTGCCTTTTTATGAGAATCACAATTTGCAAAAAGTTCACACTTGTTGAAAGTGCCGGGAATTAAATGCGTTTTGGCTAGAAGTATTCGTATATTTAAGGTAGTGAAAGATTGAGTATGTTGCAGAATTCTGAGCTTCATTTAGTTTTGTGGTTCGACCAAGTTCGAGCGTTACTAACAGATACACCCATTTTTTTTTTTTTATTAAAACAAAGTCAATTCTTTCGCCATTGATAACTATTTCATTCCCAAACTCTGGATTTGCATTTCGTTTGCGTAATAGCAGATATTTTAAATTGCTAGGATACATCCATAAACAATTTGCTGATTTTGCCTATATTGGAGTGCTCTGTAAGAGTTGTTAATCATCAGCATACATGTATATCTTGCAACGAGAAAGTAAATCTGGAAAGTCGTTAATATAAATTGAGATCAAAAGTGGCTCTAATATTGATCCTTGCTGTACACCTTTTATAAGATTTAAAGGTTCAGATGACTTGCTCTTTACGTATATGGATTGTGTGCATTTTATGAGGTAAGATGAAATTAGAAGAGTTGATGTTGAGGAAATATTAAAGAAACGTCTTAAGTTAATACATAGAGTTTGATGATTAATCAAACGCTTTGGAATGATCTAGCACTACAAGGAAGGTTATTTTGCTATCATCTATGTCACGTCTTATGTATTGTTAAATGATATTAAGTTAAATTGGGTTATACATTCACTCATTTGAGAAAGTATTATCTTTTCAAAAACTTTTGACAAGTAACTTAGAATGGCTATTGGCCGTTGCTCAGAATTTGATTTTGGATTAGACATTAGTTTAGCACGTTTCCTTCTGTTAGGGAAACTGCTTCAAGTTATTATGTAAGTGGAAGAGTTTGACTTTACCATATAAATGCATTTTATAATATGAAGTTGGTTAATGCATTTAAATTCGAAGCAATTTTCTTCGACAGAATTTGGAGTATTCCGTATCTTTCTATTCTATTCTATTCTATTCTATTCTATTCTATTCTATTCTATTCTATTCTATTCTATTCTATTCTATTCTATTCTATTCTATTCTATTCTATTCTATTCTATTCTATTCTATTCTATTCTATTCTATTCTATTCTATTCTATTCTATTCTATTCTATTCTATTCTATTCTATTCTATTCTATTCTATTCTATTCTATTCTATTCTATTCTATTCTATTCTATTCTATTCTATTATATTCTATTCTATTCTATTCTATTCTATTCTATCTTTCAATGCCAATATCCTTAATTGTCTTCCACGTTTGTTTGGAGTCAATAGCGGAACTAAATTTCATAGAAAAAATATTGCAATTTGCAGTTTTGTTTTTTCGGTTAACATCTCTTAACACCTTTTTTCAAAAAAAAAAAAAAAAAGTACACATTCTTTAAAAAGTACATTTTCTAAAAAAATCTCCTTTTTTAAAAAAAGTAACTCATATTGAAAAAAGTGCCTTTTCTTAAAATGGCAGTTTTGCTTAGAAGAGAATCTTTTCTTACAAAATTAGAATGTATTTTTTTTTAAATTATCTTTTTTCAAAAGGCAAATTTTTCTAAAAAAAAGTACTTTAACCTGAATAAGTATATCTATAATATTGATACGCTAGGCGATTTCTTGTGACCGATGTTTTGTTCTACCGTTTTATGAAGATTTTGACCAAACGTATATTATTTTAAATGTATTACTTTTAGCCGTTTTTCAGATTTACAGATTTTTAAATTTTTTCTCTTATTTTGACTATATTGCATTTAAAGTTGCTACTAACACAAACATAAAATTATACATATGCTATGTGTGTTTTACTAAATTTGTTAATGCGTTTGTTAATGAGTTTGTTATCTTCATTCACAATAATAATAAACCATAAAAGTGTTGGTTTGTGAATTGGCTAAGTTGAAAAAAAAGCTGCCTAGAAATTGCACTCGAACTTCGAGCGCTAGAAGCTGCTAGTTTTCTTTAAAAGGTAAATTAAAAATTATTTTTTTAATGATCATTTTTAAAAAAACCAACTATTTTAGATTTCTTCGAAGCTACGATTTAAAAGAAATTTATTTTTATAATTAAGGAAAACGAAATTGTAAAAATTTTAGCTTCTAACATTGCGGACTGTGCTAAGCTACATAAATTTTAAAATGAATTAACGATATGGAAAATATTTGAGCCTAGTAAAATAAAATGTCAAGTTTAGATTACGTTTATCAAATCTTGAAATCAATACTTCAGTTTTAACTTGATCTTAGAAAAAGGAAATTAGGGAAGGGTTCCCTTAGTTCATTCAGGCTGTGCTTAAAATTTCTTTTCATTCCTTTAATAAACTCATTTCATAACGAAATCGTATAGATGATAGTTGCTGAAGTTTTTTCTTCTTTATTTTTATGTTTACTTAATCATTTTAATATTTTGTTGATGATAGCACATTATTTCTTTGTTGTTGTCTTCTATAAGCCTCTTCCTGAAATTCTATACTATTTTAGGTACTTTACTAGTATATGTATAATAAAGCAAAATAAGTTGTAAGTTTATGTTTATTCAACTTCTTTAGATCTTAAGCGCTGATGATAGAGATGTGTATGACTTGTCTTAAGTTTGGCTTAAAGGCTGACGTTCTATGCTGATGTTTTTTCAGCGATAATTTTACTAAACAACTACTACTGTAAAGAAAAAAAAAAAGCAAGATCGTTGGGTATCTTGTTCTTTTTTTTTTTTTTGGTTCTTCTAACAGTTTTGTCTTCGAAACAGTTAGTTGTTTCAAGCTTAAGAACAATTTTGTCTTATGTTAAAGTGAAGGTACAAAAGAAAAACAAAAACAAAAACAGTCGTTAGTTTTAACGTGACATTGAAGTTTGTCAACGTATTTCGAAAACCACAAAAGATGGGCTTTAATGTGCAGCCGATAATTCAATAGAAGATATAAAAGAAATTTTCTTCTTCCAGGCAGACAAAACTTTTCTGATGGGTTGTTTGTTAATTGTATGTGTACTATAAGCCATTGTTGCCACTCCAACCGTTCGTATTAAAACAATGTGTTGCAACTGTTGCTAAAGTTTCTCTAGAATTTTCAGGAATTCAACCTGTTGTTTTGTTAATGCTTATCATCTACTTCTTCTTACGTTTTATTGTATAAGAACAACTAACGAGAGCTTGGAGTGAGTGAGTTTTGTGGCATTATTAATTTTTTCTTATCTGATCTATTATTTATATGAAGAGTTTGTGCACATATCTTTAAAAATGTTGTTATAATTTAACGTAAATTATATTATTATGACAATAACAGATATAATGAAAGTTTCATAAATAAAAACAATGTTAAACAGTTGTCGTTTCTTTATTAAATAATAGCACAAGGTTCTTTAGAACCTTTCCTTTGTAGTTTAAATTAGATAACGAAACTACTGCCGTAGATTCTTCAAAAATAAGGTAATTTTTTTAATATAGAATTAGACCAAAAGACTGAAGACAGAAACTTCTTAGATTATTATTGTTATTATTTTTAAGAAAAATTAATATATTTTTAACAAATTCAAGCGAAATAAAATAAGGAACGAATTAAAAGAACGTTTACCAACTTCAAAAACGAGAAGAATTAAGACACAAACCTATTTTTAGTTTTTAATTATGAGAAAAATTATCACATTTATAAAAATTCCAAGCAAAAAAACTAATCACAAAAAAACTAATTACAAAACCGGATATTCGTTTATATAAATATAAAATTCAACGATATTACGCCAATTAACACCTAATCTTAATTACTAAAATATTCGGTTACCAATACCAGAAAAACCGGTTACTTTAAATCAAAAAAATTTTTGTAATCACAATTATTTTCTATCTTAAGCAATTTTAAAATAAAATGAGCTAAAAATGTAATTAATCGGTTATTCGGATTTTTAAAATTTTTATATTTGCTTTGGAAAATGGTTAGCTACTGTCAACAGAATTTTTAAACTAAACCAAAAACAAGTAAGAGTGTTAAATTCGGCTGTGCCGAATCTTTGATACCCTCCACCTCGGTTTGAGTATTGATGATAAATGTGAACAAAATATTGGAAAAATATGCATGCATTTCCTATATGCAGGCGTTTCCGGTTATATGACATAACTTCTCGTTTAATTTAGTTTTTGTTAATTAAATAGCTCGCCCTAACCTCCATTGCAAAGGTAATGGTTGTGTAGGGTGGCTATATGCATTAAATCGTGCTGTTTTGGCTTTTAACTGGCCAAATATTTCTTCAGTGCGGCCATATATGAAAAAAGGATTAATTCGTGAATGCACTGAAAAGCTTAATGAGGATCTCAATATAATATTTGAATGGGCTTCTTCAAATGGACTTTACTTAAATCCAAAAAAATCAAAATGTTTAGTTATAACTCAAAGAAATCAAACCATCCCTATAGATATTCCAGTATCATTAGGTAATCAGAATATTGAAATCGTGGAAACTTGTAGGAATCTGGGAATCATTTTTAATAAATCGCTCACGTGGAACAATCAGATTAATTCTGCATCTGGAAAAATATTTGTAATGCTAAGAACGTTGTACGTTATACAACATCTTACACCTTTAAACATTCGTGTGCTTCTCGCGAAAACTTTCATTATGCCGAAGTTACTATATGGTTATGAGATATTTGCTTTTTGTGATTCAGAAAGTAAAAGGAGATTATTAGTAGCTTCCAATGCGATCCTACTTTATGTGTATGGTATAAAGAGATATGATGGAACTTCTCTATATTCTAAGTCCTGTACGGAGTTGACCTCGTGGCCTTAATAAAAATAAGATCATTAATTCTACTTCACAATGTAATATACACCAAAGAACCATCTTATTTATTTGAATGCCTTCAATTTGCACGATCCAATAGAGGAAATACTCTTATACAATTACGATATCGAACATTAATCTCTAGTTGGCAATTTTTTATAAATACCATATGTCTGTGGAACTCGTTACCCAACAATTTACAAATAACAGACAACGCTTTACAATTTAAAAATTAATTGTTTAAAAATGATTTGGTCTCTAATTTTCAACGTTCTTAATTATTGTTTCATTTGTGATTATATTATATATTCTATACTCTCCCATTATGTATTAATTTTTTACTTATATTTTTATACTTTTGTAATTTAAAATTATTTTTATTTTTATTTTTTCTTGTTTCTTAAAAGATAAGATCACATACTGTAATTAAAAAGATTTATATCTTGTTGTATGTGATATCCACATTTAATAAATAAATAATTAAATAAAAAAATATTGCCATATTTGGAAAACATAGAGAATAAATTTATAATAATAAATAATTAAATTAGGGATGCCAAACGCAAAAAACCAAATATCGCAAAAATTTTAAATAAAATAATTTGTTATCTTTATTTTCTGAAGAAATTCAAATCAAAAAAACTTCATCCAAAAAAATTGTGAAAATTTATATATAAATAACATTCTCATCAAATTGCGTTTATTTATGTAACACTTATTATGTTCGCAATTCTTAAGTATCATTTGAGGTTTTATAAAATTCATTGAATTTAAATTAATGTTTTCTGTAGTCCGATTCTGTAAATTTCAACGTTCCGATAATGGCAAAATATATCGATAGCTATTGTTGTTTGCACTAAGGATTAAGTGATTCACTAAGTACATACATCTTAACGACAGTCGACAAATCTCGTTTTCAATTTATTTAAATTGTAAATGAGTGGCATCTCCGTCAAAATAAGCGAAAAACACAAAGAATAGAAAAAAACAAATTACTTCGTGTTTGACAGGATGATTTTATGTTTATGTTTAATATCTTTATTTTGTTTACTAATATTTCTGTTTATTTATTTGAAAATGAAATAATGAATTGAATATGCTATTTAATTTTTTTATTTATATAAAAAAGTTTTTTAATTAAAGCAAAATATTTTCACTATTTTATGATTTTTATTTATGTATGACGACATTTCAACCTAAAAATTTAAGTTTTTATCGATTGAATAAACAACACAAAAATGGTTGTCGTTTAGATAACAACAACAGCTGCCTTTAACAATAGCGAATATCGTTTAAAAATTTTACTGATAATTTTGCTATTTTCTTTTTTTAACGATTCGACTATCGTTAAAAGAAGTTACTGAATCCCGGTACTGAACGCTATTAATTTCTCCTGAATGTCAATATTTTTTTTTTTAAATGTAAAAATTTTTTAAATGTAAACATATTTGGTGTTTTTTTTTGGAATTTCAATTTGTGTTTAACGAATAAAATTTATATATTAAAGATGCAATTGATGTCTTCTAAATTTAAAATTATTATTTCCGACGTTTTTATATGATTTTCTGAAATTCAATTAATTGTAATTTATAATTGGAAATTTATAATTCCAGTTTTTAGTATTGATATTTTCTTAAATTTGAATGGAAAATTTAAAAAGTGCAATTTTGTATTTATGTGAATAATAATGCTTTAGTAATTATAAAAAAATTTTAAAAATTAGATGTAATCGCAATCAGATATTTTGTAGGTAAAGCAGAATAATAATTCTATAAAATTATGTAGAACTGTTTTGAAAGCAAAAAACTCATTGATGAACTCGTTAACTCTATTTTGTGAAGACAACAAAAAGTTAAAATGCCAAACTTATGTTCATATTTGCAAAAGAATAATGAAAAAACGTATGAAATAAAAGACCAACCCGTGTATACTCTTAACATTGTTCTGTATGATATCTAGTCGAAAAAATTGACATTCATGTTAAAATAAAAATAACTATTGCAAAGCTAATTAGAACAAAAATTGTGGCGCCATCTACTGTGACATAATCACGCTGAGCAAAATGAAGTGACACTCTGTTAATGCAAAAGAAATGTATTTTCCCCACAACAAAATATTGCAGAATTTTATGTAAATAAAATAATATACCGATTTATTTCTAACATGCAGTTGTTATAGATATACATTAGGGCGGGTCGATTTGTAGGGAGTGAAAAAATTCAACAATTTCCCTATGATTTCCGTATTCTATGGGGCATTCCATGAAAATTTGCCGAAGGAACCATACCTCTATCGTTAAAATCGAGTTCCCTACTTTTTGCTGGTAGATTTTTTCCCAAATTGACGTTCGTATGAAATATTACCTACACGATCACATCCATAACTCAAAAACTATCGATTGGGTTTGATCGCCAGTAGACGCGTTGGAAAGGTGAGCTCATTTTGATTAATTTACAAAAAAAAAATCTCCAACATTGGTCCAACGGTTCAAAAGTTACGGGCATTTTTGTCCAAATTTTGGAGCATTTTTCCATTTTTTTTCATGATTTTGTCCAAGAATATTACTTTCATGGCCATTTTTTGGTTCAATCCATTATTTAATTCAATTTACAATTCAAAACGAAGAGTTTAAGCCCAAATTTATCGAATTCGGTTGATTAATTCATGCGATATTGCTAAAACAAAATAACACATACAACCAAATTTTTGATTTTTTTCCCTTTTTATTTTTTTTTTGTACAAAAATTCTAATTAAGAGATAATAAAGTATCTATCAACCTATTATAAAAAAAAAATATTCAATTTGAGTGTAGTAAAAGACAAAATATGAAAAAAAAAAATTATTTTTTCTGAAAGTCTTGTTTGCTTTCAAGTCTGGGTTTTTTCGTACGGCTCTCTAATGTCGTCGCCATAGCGCCTTCTACATTCTTTCCTGCAACTCGTTTAGCAGTGGCAGCCAGCAATTGGACATGTCTTTCCGTTCCTTGAATGTGTAAAGGAATTTGTGGATCATCGAACGGTGGCACTTCGTAATTTAAATATCCCTCCAAATGTTCATACGAATAACCTTGCGTAAACGGTGGTTCGAATAAAATGGTATCGTTATTTAAATCAATCATATTTGTATATTCCGTACAATTAAAGTTTATAAGAGATTTTTTATAAACTCTAAGTTCCGTTGGGTCGACAATATCTCTTCGGTAATGTAAAATCTTCTTTATAGCAATGTTTCGTTTTTCCATTCTATTATCAAACAACATAGATAGTAAGATATTTTCTGAGTGTGCAAAATATGGATTATCTTGAATTACTGTATTTACAACTCCAAGTAAATTCGGTGGTAAAAATCGTGTCCAAGTAATAAATTTAAAAAGTAATGTACTACCGTATGCGGCAGAGCTATAATACTTAACATTAAAATACATTGGCGTGTATACTTTTATTATATAGTTAGCCAGAATTTTTAAATTTTCAGTTGGATTATTAGTTGTCACATACAACCGTAATAATCTATTGGCTTTGGTCAGCCAACGAGAATGTGCAATTGGCCCTGGTTTTATGTGAGACAAATCCGCAGGAACCACACCATTAGAAATTGCATTGGCCATTAACATCAGGTACCTCGAATCAGTAGATAATTCTTCTGGATTTAAATCACCAGGAGGCATATTTTCCAAAGCGATTTCCTCCAAATCGGTTACCAACTGAAAAGAAAACATAAAAGCTAAAAAATAGAATAAAAAATGGTAAAGAATCAGCTATAAAAATTACATACCGGAAGATTTTCACAATCAGCAATTTTTGAGCTCAACTTTCCGGTAGCTGATCGTGGTCCAGTGGTGGTTGATTTGTCTAAAGTGTCAAACAAATGTCTAAACGGAAGCTCGTTAAAGTGCAGAAGACACACAAACCAGTGCAGTGGTCTCTTTAACTGTTTTTCGAATAGTCGCAAAATTCCACCGTGTACGCCAGTATTTGTTGGTTCACCATCAGCGCATATGGCAATTAATGAATCGGGAGACAATTGTTTTTCTTGGAAGAATTCGATCAATTTGTTGACTTTGCTTGCCGCAGTTTCACGTTCTAGTTTTGTGTAGCCTATCAATTGAGATTTTGGTTCCCTCAAAACAACTAGATGAGGTTCTTTAATCATCCTTGGATGCAACTTCTCATCAATTTTTTCTACAGTTAGAGCATCATTTTTCCTGCCGTCGAATGAAAATGATATCAAATTCGAGCCATCATACCGCTTACGAAGTGCGTCTTGTCTCCATTTTTCTCTTTCTCTACGAAGTTTACTTTTATCCATGATGACAACATTGTCATGAGCATCTTTTACGCCCAGGTCTTCCATCAGAGCTGTTGCCAATGCTGATCCCATTCTACCATGCACACCAAATCTGTCACACATCATTGCATAATTTTTAGTATTGTATCTGGGAGTGTATGTTTGTGGTGGTAGAACTAATTCTGAACCTCCTCTCACATCAACTTCCATTTCGTCATAATGTGGTTCGTATGTAGGATCGTTGCTCACTAGGATTGTTGGTATAGTCGTTGGTATCGTCTCTTCACTTCCACTATCGTGTTCCGGTAACATTTGTATTCTGTCATTATATTGATCGCGCATGAAATCTTTTAAGTTTTCTGGGATAGATCCACATGAGCAGTCGTTTTCTTTCAAGTTGCATTTACATTTTCTAATGTTGAATAATTGGTTTGTTGATTCTACGAATTTTTTGAATTCTGTTGCGCGTTTTACTCGTTGTTTATCTGCATTACTATATGCGTCAAGCAAATTATTCAATTTTCTAATAATGCTACCTTTGAGTATAAGTTCAATATTAAGTTGATTCCAAATTTCTAACAATCTGTCTGCTACTTGGGGAGTAAATCTTTTATACGAAAACATTTTGCATTGGGCTTTTGAACGTTCGGCCAAGAAAAAATAGTACTTCAATATATCTCGTTTAGTTGACAGATTAATATCAGGTAATTCACAGGCCACGCCAAAGGAAAAAACATCATGAGTGACCAAATGTTGCAAACTACTGCTTTGGGTATCTGTTGGATTTTGCGATGAACCAGGCTCTGAATCTATTTTTTAAACTGTCACTAAAAGAATTAAATATGTTTTTCATAGAATAATAATATAACTATTAACTATAAAAGTTAGCAATGTTTTTACACTTACCTTTAAATCTTTTCTAAATTTCAAAATAGTTTGATTATTTGTTAGTTATTTCAAGTAACCACTTCACTGAAATGACGCTCAAACAAAACTAGCATACACTGGAATCACCACCCCGCCAACTACAGCTGATTGTTTCGTCCAATTAGAATTGCTGTGTATTTGTTGTTGTCAAAATGACGTCAGCGAAGAATTATTCTTTATAATTCGTATGCAAACCCTAAAAAGAGAGCAAATGAGAGCATATAACAGTAAATGACTGGCATCATCTTTATCTCTATCCTTCTTGCACTGGAATATTATAAACAAACAAAAATAAAGAAGTCTATCGTAAGGTTCGTAAGCTTCTTAAGTCAAAAAAATTGAGCCAAAAAAATGGCCATGAAAGTAATATTCTTGGACAAAATCATGAAAAAAATGGAAAAATGCTCAAAATTTGGACAAAAATGCCCGTAACTTTTGAACCGTTGGGCCAATGTTGGAGTTTTTTTTTTTGTAAATTGATCAAAATGAGCTCACCTTTCCAACGCGCCTACTGGCGATTAAACCCGATAGTTTTTGAGTTATGGATGTGAACGTGTAGGTAATATTTCATAGGAACGTCAATTTGGGAAAAAATCTACCAACAAAAAGTAGGGGACTCGATTTTAACGATAGAGGTATGGTTCCTTCGGCAAATTTTCATGGAATAACCCATAGAATACGGAAATCATAGGGAAATTCTCGAAAAATAAATCGAGCCGCCCTAATATACATATATATATATATATAAAATATATATAATATATGTATATTATTATTTGTATTATTTAATATGTGTATGTATGTATATGTAAATATTACACACAAAAAAATTACAACATCAAATGTTATTTTTGTGTTTTTCTCTTTAAATAAATTAATACATAAAAATTTTTTTTGCTAAATTTACATTGTTTTTTTTTTTTTATTAATAACTAGGTATTTTAGCATTATTTGCTTTAGATGCTGGTGAATTTTTACTCCCTTTATATTAACTCGTAGTGTCTGCTTGTCGAAAAAATTTTGGATCGATTTTAACCCCTTTCCCGTAACCCTTTCGATTTGAAATTTTGCAGGCAGGCTCGTGGTAATAACAGAAATGATCTAGAAAATTTTTTTAGTGATGCCAAAACAATGGAAACTTTTAAATTTTTCTACCAGAGTTAATAAAAAAAATGTAAAAAGGGTTAGTTTTTATAATATTATTACCACAATTTTTCAGAGATTTCCCTGGACCTGTTCCACCGATTTTAATGATTTTTGAAACAGAAATCTTCACATGAATTTGGTGAATCATTCTCACTAGAAATGATCACTGTAGCTGTACTATTGAGGGCGTGATCGTGACAAGAACAACATAGAAAATTATATTTTTTCAAGACTTTTTTTATTTCTTCATTCAACTCTCGGGCCCTAATGGACCGATTTGAACAATTTTAAATAACGAACTTTCCAGGATGTTAGTGAATCATTTTTTATATCAACGAGCACCCTAGCTGCCCGATTGATGCCCTGATCGTGAATTTCACAGACGAACAGACGGACAGACGGACATCGCTATATCAACTCCGGTTGTTATGAGAATCAAAAATATATATATTTTATGGGGTCCAAAATTTTTTTTCTAATTATTACAAACGGAATGACAAACTTATATATACCCTCTGCACACTGGCGTGGAGGGTATAAAAACTGACCAGAATTTAATGGCTTTTACTTCCTTTATCTCATACATAATTCTGCTTTCATTTTGACTTCCATATACAGAAAAAAGTAAGAAATTTAAATTTAGAAATAATTTTAACCACTTTTATTGATGCTGTCATCGTGATTTCCACAGACGGACAGACGGACATCGCTAGGTCAACTCCGGTTGTTATAAGGATCACAAATATATATATTTTATGGGGTCCAAAATTTTTTTTCTAATTATTACAAACGGAGTGACAAACTTATATATACCCTCTGCACACTGGAGTGGAGGTTATAAAAATATATCGATATGATTTAAATGGATAAAAGTTTCAATTTTTCTAGTGTGATTTGGAAGCCCGTTAGAATTCCATATGTAAATTTATTTGCATAATTTTGATACTAACATTGTTATCATGTTTAGCAGATGTGCTATTTTGTTCTAGCTTCTATTTTATTTATTTTTTTTTTTTTTATGATGTTGATAAACATTTTATTTTTTTATATGTGATTTAATAATCCTTGAGTTCTAATTTGTTTACATAGATGAGTAAACAAATTAAAAATCCGCTGCTTAATTTAACACATAAACAAACTGAAGATGCTATTTTTGAAAGATATTGTTTCCATTTAAATATTTGATATTTATAAAAAGCAAAAGCCGCAAGCCGGATATTTGAAATAAGTGGGTAGTTTGGAGTATATAAAAAAAAAAACAATAAATTTCCGAAATGTTCGAATATAAACAGAAGAGAGTTTTGGCGCTACATGTGATTCATTATTTCTTAACAACTTGTATAACGTCCTCATCAGCCATTATATGACTGATACCAACCCGCTGAGGAGAGTACTTGGTGGAAATACCCCAAACTAAGGCATATTTAAATTGAGCAGCTAAAGTGCGATGAATAGCATGACAAACATATTCAACCGAAACACCTTTCTCAGGTTTCTTAGTATAAACAGGTATAAGGCATAATTCTTCCCATAATGCCTCCAGTAAGTAATCCAAATTCAAATGCATATTACAACTGACGACTATTGAATTGGGTTCACGAGCTAGACGATTTACCTCTTCAATAGAAATCTGATCAATTTTGTTATAGACATACAGCAAGGCAAATAAACACGATTCGCTGTTACAATATCAATAAACTCATCGACCGAACAGTCTTCGCGGAACAGCACCTCAGCATTGAATATTTTAAAAGAGTGCAACACCGTTTGAACCATTTTCTCATTGCAGCTAGTTAAAGCACAGATGGCATTAAAACCTAGACCGCCACCCTTCTTTTGCTTAAAGTAAATATTTGGTTTACGTTTATTCAAACGTATACCCACCGACTCCAATTCCCGCTCCAATAAATCACGATGTACATTGGGTTTAGTAGCATCCAAAATCATGACCACCAAATCGGCCGTGCGAGCTACGGCAATTACTTGACGACCTCGACCTTTGCCCTGAGCAGCACCTTCAATAATACCAGGTAAATCCAACAATTGTATATTGGCTCCATTGTACTCAATAACACCGGGAATACATGTTAATGTTGTGAACTCATAGTTGGCTGCTTCAGAATCTGTTTTTGTTAATGTCGATAGCAAGGTGGACTTACCGACAGAAGGAAAACCAATTAAAGCCACTCTGGCATCGCCACTTTTCCAAACATCAAAGACCTCGCCCTTTTCTCCCTTCTTAGCAGGTTCAAGCAATTGAGAACGATATTTAGCTAGTTTGGCTTTCAATAAGCCCAAATGATATTCGGTAGCATTATTTTTTTGTGTCTTAGCTATTTCTTTTTCGATATCAGCAATTTTATCTAAGATACCCATGTTGTATATTTGTTATTATATTGCAATTTACACGTTAAACATAAACATATCCATAGCAATGGAATTATTGTTATTTGTATAATTGCTTTCATTTGGATTTGTTAATACTTGATTATGTTTAGAAGAATTATTGTTTTGGGTATTATTAACTGGCGGAAAGTCTTTTGGATTTGCATTAAAGTTTTCAGTTTGGCGATAATTATGGGGGTTATAATCTTGTTGTAGTCTTCTTTGTTGTAATTTTTTATATATTATGCACCCTCTATAATTAGCTGTATGGTCTTTTAAGCAGTGAACACATCGAGGTGGCGTACTAATGTGTTTTTTGCATTCTGCTGTAAGGTGGTTAAGGCCGCAACAAACCAAATTTGAGAAAAATGTGTGCAATATTTCTGTTTTTTGATAGTGAAGATCAGGACTAAGAATTGTCCTCTAGGGTTTATATTTGGACTACTGATTAATGGATATAACAAACATACACAAAACCAATTTGACCGATATCTATATGATAATTTGGGTATTATGGCAATTTAAGTCGATCTTATAGGGGTCATTTGTAATACAAACTAATACAAGCGATACAAGCTAATGTACTAAATTTCGTCAAAATATATTCATATTTACGACTTGTAGTTTGATTACAAGGTTTACATGGACTCACGGACGGACGAACGGACGGACAAAGTAATTATACCCTGGTCATATAGTGGTATAGGCTGTAAACAGTTATTCGAATAATAATCATCCGAGGACTCGATGTATAGATCAAGTAAATCAAAATTTGTGCTAAACATTTAGGGCCGTATGCAAAAAAATTAAAGCATACTTCAAGTAGACTTTATCAACAATTTTGTATGAGAAACATACAATAAAGTCTACTTGAAGTACACTTTAATTTTTTGCATACGGCCCTTAGTAGATATAAACATCGTAATATTGAAGATTAATAAATATAGATCTGGTACTAAAAAAAAACGAGATTACTCAAATAAGAATGGCCCGGTTACTCACTGTCTAAATTAACATTTTACACGCATATTAATGTTATGTTATTCTAATTTAATAAAAATATTTGGTGACTCAAAAAATAATCATTCGGTTATTATTTGTGTGAATAAAAGTTTTGATTTTATTCACTTAATAAAAATCATAGTAATTTTATTACAATGAACTAACATTCTAGTCATCGATAGTTTGTTGAACAGAAATTCGGTTATTCGATTACTTAATATTGGTGACTGGAAAATATCGATTATTATGCCAATTTTTGATTCTTCGTTGCATTAAAATTGAATTCCTCGCTTGTTTTGTAAACCAAAATTCGGTTATTCGATTAATTAATTTTAGGTGGCTTGAAAAATAAGGATTATATTGTCAATTTTTAATTTGTCATTGGTTTAAAATTTAATTCCTCGCTTGTTTTGTAAAACAAATTCGATTTTCGATTTCTATTTTATCAATTTTTAATTGTTCGCTTAAAAGAAAATATACAAACTAATGTTATGAAATTCAAAGTGAAATGGTGACTTGAATACCAATTATTCGGTTACTCAACAAATAGATCAAGTAAAGTACAGTCTTTGAAATAATTCCATATTTTGTTGTCTTTGCTTTAAAAAACTGATTGCTCGACTATCTTACGATCCGATTAATTTTTGTTTACATCGTTTAAAATAATATTCATGTTTTTTATAATTTCATATAATATAAAATAGAGGACCCATGCTGCTCCGCAGCATTATATTATATTATATTAATTTTTATAATATAATAAAAAAATTTGCCAAGAAAAGTTAATGTACAGTAATGCCAAAATATGCCAAGAGGAGTTAACGTACAGTAAAAGTAAAGTTGATTGTCCACGCATAACTTTCCTCAAACCCAACGAATTTGCCAAGAGAAGTTAACGTACAGTAATGCCAAAATATGCCAAGATAAGTTAACGTACAGTGAAAGTAAAGTTGATTCTCCACGCATAAGTTTCCTCAAACCCAACGAATTTAAGCAGTTAATAGCTCAAAAGAAGGAGCTTGATCCACTGAGTGTTCTTAGACCTATGCCAACAGCCTACGTTAATTATAACTCTAGTTATAGAGGTTTGAAAGAAGAAAAATATTGAAAAAAATCTTGAATGCAAAGTTTATTCATAAATTCTTTTAATATATTAGATTAGTTACATTCAAATAAATTTACATAAGTAGTTAGTAAATAAAAAACTATATTTATAAAACATAAATTTAACAATATTCAGTTATATGTGATTTGTTTTATATTTGATTGGAATAGTTTTATAGCTTTATATGAAATAGAATTTCTGCTAATAAATTTCGGAAACTTCGCCATAAAAATTTTTGTTTGTTTACTACAGTTCCATTATTTTTCAAATTAGATTTCACAAATTTTTTAATTTCACCATTTTATTATTGTCTAAAAACTATTACCTAGATTCAATATAGTCCTAAAGTATTGACGCTGAAGTATTTATGGAAGTATTTATGGTGAAATAATTCAACTTATATTAATTTTATTTACTACATTTCAATAGTTTGTTATTACAATTTACTTTATCTAAAACACACAGAGAAATTATGAACATTTAACTTAAATGGTTTCAATGAAATTAAATAATAATAATAATAATACAATAAATGAAAGTAAAATTTATGATGGATTATTATGTTCATTTTAATTGAAAACAAATTAAAAAGAAATTTCTAACAATATAAATAAAATACAAAAAGAAGCTTATTGTTTAATTGGACAATAAGAAGATGTAATATGTAATCAAGATATTTGAAAGTATTGTTGGTGCAAAAAGTGAAATATAAAAAAAAAAATTTTTTAATAATTTGTTAATATGTAAACAAAATTGCAAATAATTATAACTAACAATAATAAGATTGACTTTATGATAAGCTTGATGCTGTAAGGTGGAAAGTGAAAAAAAAAACGATATTAGAAATAAAAATAAATTTTACTTAATAAAAAAAAAATAAGTATTAATTTTATTTTATATTAACTTAAGCATAAAATACGTTTCGCATAAAATTGACTAAAGTGCTAAATTGGAAAACCAAAATGATTTTTTATTCATTTTGACAAAAAACAAAATAAAAACTGTTTAAACAAAATTCAATTATTTATTATACCCTCCACACCTCAGTGGCAGAGGGTATATATAGGTTTGTCATTCCGTTTGTAACGCATCGAAATAAATTCCTGAGGCCCCAAAAAAATATATTTTCTTGATCCTTATGACAAGGGAAGTTGATTTACCGATGACCGTCTGTCCGTCTGTCTGTGGAAATCACGAACACGCCGTCAATATCTAAGCTAGACCGTTCGTTTTTATATAAAATCGTTTATAAACATCCCAAAGGAGTTGCTATTTAAAATCGTCAAAATCGGTCAAAGGGTTCAGGAGCTATGAATGAAATTTTGAAAAAAATCTTGAAAAAATAAAATTTTTCAGTGTGTTTGTTGTTTTTCTTATGATATGTTGTAATTCTTCGTATTGGGTAAAAACATATGAAATCAACCGAAAATATTAACATTTGTGACCTCATCACCTCCAAATTTGATAAGATTTTGTACACATGATCTATGGATCGGCACAATAATATTTGCCAACTTTCAGACATATATCCGTCGAACTTTCAGAATAATGGCCATTCCAATTTGGCAAAAATCAATAAAAATGCACTCTGATGCCTTTACACAATTTTTAATATCTCGAAAAGCATTCATTGTACGTTAATAATGAAGGGCTCATTTTACAGACTAAAACATGCGCCATTCCAAAAAAATTTTTTTTCAAATTTTCAATCAAGGATAATGTAAATAAAAAAAGGACTAAAATTTCCAAAGGATATTTCTCGAAAATCAATATTTTTAAAAATTTCAAAAAAATATATTTTAATTCTTATTATGTTTTGTACAAGTCTGTCAAATTTCAATGTGGAGTCTTTATTACAACATGAGTTATTAAGAAAAAAGCAGGAGAAGGTTTATGTATTTCATGAAATGTACCAAAATACAAAAAGGTGACAAATTACAAAAAGAAGGACAAATCAAATGTAAAGGAACTTTTTCGACTTTGCAACCTAGGCGATATATATATATTTATATATTTATTGCCTGTTCACAAAAAAATTTACAAATATTTTATGAACTGTGGTCGGCTTATTATCAGTAGCAAATTCAGTCCCTATTTAAAAAACATTTTATGACCCGTACTTCACGCAAATTTTCCAATTCAAGAAAAGCAAGGCGTGTATTTTTTTACCTGAAATCTATTTTTTGTACCAAAAAAAAACACTGTAAATAGTTCAGAGACTGTAAGTCAAACTTCAGTTGAATACTAGATTTCAAAAGTGCTAAACGTCAAAGTGTTATAGTGTTAAAGTGACTTGATCGTTTGAAAAAACAAAAAAAAGAGACTAAATATTTAAACAAATTATAATTATTGTCAATACAAAAAAGTCGTGCACAATTCATTCGGTTGTGGTATTTAAATAAAAAATATGACACTCAATTCAACATTTTGCTGTAATCCTTTTAAAAAATCCGGTCACACTGGGTGCAATGAAAGTTTAAGAGAAGTCCAAGAATGGATGATACAGTATACTAAGGATAAAAACATTACGTTCTCAAATAAAATTTGTTGGACATGTAGAATAAAATTTTCGCATCTGAAGAAATCTAATAAATCTAATTTGGAAGAAGGTTCAGATATAAACGAAAATGTAGATACTTTCGATGACATTGCGTCAGGCACGGAAGTAGATGACATTGCGTCAGGCACGGAAGAAGTTGCTATTTCAAAATTAAACCAATCTTTACCGTATCTGGAACAATCTCCGGTAAAAAAGAAGAAGTTACATCAAAAACGGTACAGAGATGCAAAATTCAGGAAAATAAGTGATTCGATTCAAGACAAAATTTTCCACGGTTCAGCACAATCAACTTCGCATATGTGCCCACAATCCGAAATAATAGAACAATTAAAAGAAAAGTTTAAAACATTAACAAAAAATAGTGAGAAAATCCAACTGCTAACAATTTTACCAAAAAGCTGGGCAATATATAAAACTGAGGAAGAATTCCTGGTTACAAACTATATCGCGCGAAAAGTTAAGCATTTGGTTGAAACAAAGGGTGTGATGAGTACATCTAACCCAAAACTGGGAAGTCCAATTTCACCAGTGACAAGCAGTTTAGTAAAACCCTTTTATGAATCCGATGACGTCAGCAGGTGTATGCCCGGACAGAAAGATTTCGTGTCTGTTTTTGAAAATGGTACAAAAGTCAGGAAAAATAAAAGACTTTTGCTTGGAAACTCAAGAGAAATGTACGCCTTATTCAAGGAACGACATGATGGAATAAAAATAGGTATTTCCAAGTTTTGCCAACTTCGTCCGAGGAATATAATTCTAGCAAATGCGAGTGGATCTCATTACGTGTGTGTTTGTACAAAGCATCAAAATGTGAAGCTGATGATTGATGCTATAAATTTTAAAAAATTAACTGCTGGTGTTCCGAATTATCAGCTTGAATGTTACAAAGATTGTTTGAAACAAATGACATGCATTCCATCTTCTTCAAAGTGTCACCTACGTAAATGTAACAAGTGTCCAGGAATTGAAAATTTAAAAGCAAAACTAAATCAATTACTAGAGCAAAACGATATTGATGAAATAACATATAAACAATGGGTAAGTGTAGATAGGGATAATTTGGAGACCATGTTTGGCCAAGCCGACGTTTTTGTGGATTCCCTATGTGAAAAGCTTGAAATTCTATTACCTCATTCATTTATTGCAAAACAGCAGGCAGCATATTTGAGCGAAGGAAAATCAAATTTGGAAGAAAATGAGTATATAGCAGTTTGCGATTTTTCAGAAAATGCTTCTTTTACTATTCAGGATGCAGTCCAGGGATTTCACTGGAACAACTCTCAGGCCACTTTATACCCAATTGCTATTTATTTTAAATCAGATGGAAAAACACAACATACAAACTTCATAATAATATCTGATTGTCTTGTAACGATTCTGTAGCTGTTCACCTGTTCCATCGCCACCTGAATGTAATTTTGAGAAAAAAAGTTTAAAACAACCCCGAAGAAAATCACGTATTTTTCAGACGGTAGTGCTGCCCAGTTTAAAAACAAAAAGAACTTTATCAATTTATGTTATCATATGGAAGATTTTGGATGTAATGCTGAGTGGCATTTTTTTGCAACAAGCCATGGAAAAGGCCCAAGTGACGGTCTTGGAGGTACCGTAAAGAGAGAGCACGTCAAGCTAGTTTACAGCGTCCATTACAAGGTCAAATAACTACTCCAAAACAATTATATGAATGGTGCCTGCAAAATCTTTTGAACTGTAATTTCGAGTTTTTAACTCTAGAAGACCACGAAGAAGAAGCACGGTTCCTTCAAATTCGTTTTAAAGATTTGCGTACTATTCCTGGAACTCAAAAGCTGCATTCTATTGAACCTGTAGATAAAAAAAAATTTAAAGTCAAGCGATACTCGGCAGATGCAGATTTTTTAATTGAAATCCTTCAGAAATAAATAAATATGCTGTAATAAAGTGTTTAATAATGATACATAATGTACTTTTTACTAAAGGTTTAGCAATGGAGAAAAAGAGTTTAAGCAAAGAAAAGTCGAAAAAGTTCCTTTACATTTGATTTGTCCTTCTTTTTGTAATTTGTCACCTTTTTGTATTTTGGTACATATCATGAAATACATAAACCTTCTCCTGCTTTTTTCTTAATAACTCATGTTGTAATAAAGACTCCACATTGAAATTTGACAGACTTGTACAAAACATAATAAGAATTAACATATATTTTTTTGAAATTTTTAAAAATATTGATTTTCGAGAAATATCCTTTGGAAATTTTAGTCCTTTTTTTATTTACATTATCCTTGATCGGAAATTTGAAAAAAAATTTGTTTTGAATGGCGCATGTTTTAGTCTGTAAAATGAGCCCTTGATTATTAACGTGCAATGAACACTTTTCGAGATATTCAAAATTGTGTTAAGGCATCTGAGTGCATTTTTATTGATTTTTGCCAACTTGGAATGGCCATAATTCTGAAAGTACGAGAGCTACGACACTGAAAGTTGACAAACGCTATTATTATGTTTAACTTTCCCTTTGTACCAAAATTCATCCAATTCGAAATCGGTGCGGTCAACTCATTGGTTGATTTCATATGTTTTTACCCTATTGTTGAAGTCATTACAGTTGTGTGTATATTAATACTGCACGTGTCATATTGGCCTAAGCAAGTTTTACCACATATTTTTTTTTTTATCATTAAAATTAAATATTAAAAATTAAAAATTAATAAAAAATAAAAATGGAAAATGAAAAATGAAAAATGGAAAATGAAAAATGGAAAATTGAAATTGAAGAATGGAAAATGAAAAATTAAAAATTAAAAATGGAAAATGGAAAGTGAAAAATGGAAAATGAAAAATGGAAAATGAAAATGAAAAATGGAAAATGAAAAGTGGAAAATGAAAAATTAAAAATTAAAAATGGAAAATTAAAAATGGAAAATGAAAAATGGAAATTGAAAAATGGAAAATGAAAAATGAAAAATCGAAAATGGAAAAATGGAAAATGAAAAGTGGAAAATGGAAAGTGAAAAATGGAAAATGAGGAATTAAAAATGGAAAATGAAAAATGGAAAATGAAAAATGTAAATATAAAAATGAAAAATGAAAAATGAAAGAAAAATGGAAAACGGAAAATGAAAAATTAAAAATGGAAAATGAAAAATGAAAATTGAAAAATGATAAATGAAAAATCGAAAATGGAAAATGAAAAATGAAAAGTGGAAAACGGAAAGTGAAAAATGGAAAATGAGAAATTAAAAATGAAAAATGTAAATATAAAAATGAAAAATGAAAAATGAAAGAAAAATGGAAAACGGAAAATGAAAAATTAAAAATGGAAAATGAAAAATGAAAAATGATAAATGAAAAATCGAAAATGGAAAATGAAAAATGAAAAGTGGAAAATGGAAAGTGAAAAATGGAAAATGAGAAATTAAAAATGAAAAACTAAAAATGAAAAACGAAAGATGAAAAGTGAAAAATGGAAAATGATAAAAAAGAAATGAAAATTGAAAATGAAAAAGATGGAGGGTATCAAAGATTCGGCCCAGCCGAATTTTACACTCTTACTTGTTTATTTATATGATTTCCCATACAACAGGATTTATTATCTTATAATTAAATTATAGGAGTTTTACATTAAATTAAATTTGAAAGTTGAACAAATTGGTTTTCCAAAATAGTTAATGTAAATATAAAAATATTAATTAATTTTAAAGCAAAAATAACAAATAATTACAAAAAATATTAATAGAAGATTAAACATAATAATATAAATAAAATAGAATAAAAAATAAAAATAAACAAAATAAATTAAAATAAAACTAAAATAAAAAATCAATACGAAACATAAAATAAATATTAAAAGAGGGAAAATGCATTGCGTTGTTTATAATTTTAATGAATGATGGTAGCAAATTCCAAAGACGTATTGTGGAGATATAAAATTGTCATTTGGAGACTAAATATTGGTATCAAATGTACATTATGTCATGATTTCTAGCGGTGCGCATACGAGTCTGTCATACTGATCCGGTGTTCATGAGTACGTACAATTTTATATAAGAACAGATGTCCTTTTTTATACTCTATACCACCATGTAGTTTGGGTATAATGACTTTGTGCTGCTGTTTGTATCTATCAAAAATATTTGACTTAGACCCATCTTTTATTATACCGATCGAATCAGAATCACTAACTGATTCGATTTAACGATGTCCATCCGTCTGTGTGTGTCCATGTAAACCTTGTAATCAAACTGCAGGTCGCAAATATGAATATATTTTGATGAAATTTGGTACATAAGCTTTTATTGGGCATAGGATGAACGCTATTGAAATTGGTGAGAAGCGGTCCATGTTCAGACCTAGCCCCCATACAAATGACCCTTATGAAATCGACATAAATTGCCAAAAGATCCAAATTGTCATATAGATCTTACTGAAATTGGGTTTGTATGCGTTTATTACATCCATTAATGGGTAGTCCAAAAATGATCCCTATGGAACAACTCTTAGTCATAAGCCCCATATAGAGCTGCTTCCCAATCATCAGTTAAATCTATCAAAAAAAAAAATATTGCACTGATTCTTCTCAAATTTTGTTTGTATATATTTTTGCAAAATACAAGAGACTTTACCAAACATAGTCAGGATCGGTCCATTTTTGGGCCTAGTCCCCATATAGATATAGCATCCGATATGAACTTTTTCATATCTGCAGCCAAAAATATTAATAAAAATCCCACTCAAATTTGGTAAATCTCATTTTCTATGTCCAGTTAGTTAGGCCTATGAGATAGGGTCTCTAAACGCATGGTATAGGGTATCATATAGTCGGTCTAGACCGACTTTAATTTTCTTACTTGTTATCTTTAACAAATTGTCTAATGCTTTGGAATGGTCAAATAAGTTAAGAAAAGAAATGGCTCCGGCATCAATACTTTCTCGTATATACTCTGAAACATCTATGAGTGCTGATATACAACTATGCTTGGGTCGGAAACCTGATTGCCCTTTTGCGAGTAAATCATCTATAAGATTCGTAGGTGTTTAGGCGAAGAATGCATTCTTTAACTGCAATGTAATTTTTTCCTTTTTTTTTATATTCGTAAAAGCTCTCTCCTGCATAGTTGGACAGAGTTTTAAGTTCCTATTTCTTGTTAGTAAAATTCAGTTGTTAAGACATCATCACCAGAAGAAGGTAATTACCCCGCATAGAAATAAAATATAATTTTTTAATACTAATCCCCCCTGTATTTACTTTCTCCCCCGATTTTTCAACGCATAAAATATTTTTTGAAAGACCCTCGCCCTCGAATTGTGAATTGGCTAAACTTGATTAGCATACCTTTAGGCTCCTTCAAAATTATTATAATATGATAATGGATTATTATTTAAAAAAATGGAAAAATAACATTTCCTAGAATTTTCACTCGAATTTCCAGGGCTTGACTCTGCTAGTTATTTTAATATGCTTGCTACTTTGTCTATGAAGCAATCGTTCAAAAACTTTGGATAGATAAGATAGTATGGCAATTGGACGATAATCTTTGTTAGATTTTGCGATGGATATACTTTTTGCGCGTTTCCATATTCGTGAAAGATTCATTGATTCTACCTACACCTACTTCATTAGATACTAATGACGATGAGATCTCTATCGCAATTGCTGCAGATAAAAAACAACATGAATATAACTCAGATTTAGCAGTTTTGATCATCCTGTTCACTACTCTTCGAGCATTTACATATTCCGTATGCAGATCAGTGATTTTAAACACTTTCCAACGTTGAGATGCGAAATCCCTACGAGTTATACCTAATTTGACTTCAATATTGAACTACGGCCTCTTCTTGGTATTTCTCCTCAAGATTCTCACTGGAACATATTTACATATTTTCCTCTAGATATTTCAATTGGTTATCAACCGAAGGCGGGAAGTAGACAGGGCTCCAATCTATCCTTGATAGCTCAAAGGACATATTGGCAAGTTCATGTGCTCAAAATCATAATAAGTATTAGTCTCACTTTCATGCTGTATAAAGTCATATGCAATGAATAAAACATCATGCTTAGAGAAATATGGTGCTGATAACTGATCATATAGGAAGACTTTATGTATATTGCTGACAAAGAAAATATTCAATAATCTATTAGTTGTGGTGGAAAAATTAGTTGGAATTGTAGAATTTGTAAGATCGAAGCCAAATACATATTTTCATCTCTCATATATATCATTGAGTTGATCCTGTTTAACAAGAATATTAGAATTGAAATTTCCACACATTACTACGTCTTCATATTTACCGGTAAGATTTTCGATAGTGCTCAGAAAGTAATTCGTTCCTACTCTACAATTTGGTCTATATACAACTTCTACCAGTAATTTTCAACCACATGCTACAACTTCAACAAATAAGTGTTCTATTATAATATTTTAATTGAAAGGAGTATTTCCTTATGTACATATAATCATTTAAGAAATTATCTTGTCTTGTCTGAATTCTCCACAACATTAGAAATTGTAATAATTTTGCTTACAATTCCATTTCTGACGTACGTAGCAAGGAGTTTTCTATCGCATCAATATAACGGGTGATTTTTTAAGAGCTTGATAACTTTTTTTTAAAAAAAAACGCATAAAATTTGCAAAATCTCATCGGTTCTTTATTTGAAACGTTAGATTGGTCCATGACATTTACTTTTTGAAGATAATTTCATTTAAATGTTGACCGCGGCTGCGTCTTAGGTGGTCCATTCGGAAAGTCCAATTTTGGGCAACTTTTTCGAGCATTTCGGCCGGAATAGCCCGAATTTCTTCGGAAATGTTGTCTTCCAAAGCTGGAATAGTTGCTGGCTTATTTCTGTAGACTTTAGACTTGACGTAGCCCCACAAAAAATAGTCTAAAGGCGTCAAATCGCATGATCTTGGTGGCCAACTTACCGGTCCATTTCTTGAGATGAATTGTTCTCCGAAGTTTTCCCTCAAAATGGCCATAGAATCGCGAGCTGTGTGGCATGTAGCGCCATCTTGTTGAAACCACATG
Source organism: Cordilura impudica (assembly GCA_963682025.1). Taxonomy (NCBI): domain Eukaryota; kingdom Metazoa; phylum Arthropoda; class Insecta; order Diptera; family Scathophagidae; genus Cordilura; species Cordilura impudica. The sequence goes on along the minus strand of OY821520.1, from coordinate 241,665,237 downwards.
TCAACCAAGTTCAGTTCTTCCATTTTTGGCAACAAAAAGTTTGTTAGCATCGAACGATAGCGATCGCCATTCACCGTAACGTTGCGTCCAACAGCATCTTTGAAAAAATACGGTCCAATGATTCCACCAGCGTACAAACCACACCAAACAGTGCATTTTTCGGGATGCATGGGCAGTTCTTGAACGGCTTCTGGTTGCTCTTCACTCCAAATACGGCAATTTTGCTTATTTACGAGGCCATTCAACCAGAAATGAGCCTCATCGCTGAACAAAATTTGTCGATAAAAAAGCGGATTTTCTGCCAACTTTTCTAGGGCCCATTCACTGAAAATTAGACGTTGTGGCAGATCGTTCGGCTTCAGTTCTTGCACGAGCTGTATTTTATACGGTTTTACACCAAGATCTTTGCGTAAAATCTTCCATGTGGTCGAATAACACAAACCCAATTGCTGCGAACGGCGACGAATCGACATTTCACGGTCTTCAGTAACACTCTCAGAAACAGACGCAATATTCTCTTCTGTACGCACTGTACGCATTCGTGTGGTTGGTTTAATGTCCAATAAAGTAAACTGAGTGCGAAACTTGGTCACAATCGCATTAATTGTTTGCTCACTTGGTCGATTATGTAGACCATAAATCGGACGTAAAGCGCGAAACACATTTCGAACCGAACACTGATTTTGGTAATAAAATTCAATGATTTGCAAGCGTTGCTCGTTAGTAAGTCTATTCATGATGAAATGTCAAAGCATACTGAGCATCTTTCTCTTTGACACCATGTCTGAAATCCCACGTGATCTGTCAAATACTAATGCATGAAAATCCTAACCTCAAAAAAATCACCCGTTATATTGAAATTGTTAAGACCAATCATAGCATCCGAAATATATTTGTTGTACCAAGTCTCAGTTAAACATACGACATCTACTCCAGAATTTTCAAAGATCAGACGGAATTCTTGTTTGTACAATACTCGAACCATATCAGAAGTCACATCTTTGGAATTATAGATTAAAAAGTAGCCAAGTAATTACTAATTACAGAGGAAAATAAACTACTTGCTTAGGAAATTCAAGCTCACATTTCGAAAGTTATTGAAATTATTTATTAGGACAATATTTTTGTATTAATTTATTTAAAAATTATTCCGCGAATACGAATTTGTATTCCTGTTCGGATACTTTTTCCGTAATAATTAAATTCAAGTCTTCATTTCTGTTAACTACGTAAAATAATATCCACCAAGCTGGCCTTCTTTAATGGGAATCCGATAATAATAGTTATTTATTAAAGCATTATGATTAGTGCTGATTACTAGGGACCAAGTGGAGTAAAGTTGTGTTTATAGTTTTTTTATTTCGTGATCTTGTTTCTTTTTTAAAGAGCTTCCTACTTTATATTATTATTTATTAGATTATTTTATTTGTTTCAGCTGCAAAAGGAGGATATTGTAAATTTTATTGAATATTTTAAGCCACTATTTAAGAAAAGTGTAGCATACTCGTGAACATAGGGTCAAGTGTAAACCCAGATCAATGATTCACAAGTACACAAATACGTATCTATGCTTGTGGTGACGATTGAGTCAGGTTTACAAAATGTATGTTTGTACGTTTGATATTGAAGGAATGTACTAACAGCTTAATCACAGCATTAATAGCAGGAGTATAGATATGCTCAGCTATTAAGGTGCGAAAAAAACAAAATTTTGAAGACGCAATTCATGGCAAGGAGCAACATTTTGCTTAGGCCAAAAAGCGTATCAAAGGCGTATCTGAAAATCATCAATACATCACTACATCGAGAACGCCTTCAAAGAATTCAGAACATGTAAGATGAAATAAGTAATAAAGTGAGCAAAAATCCAAAAGGTGCATAGGCACGACTGGTGAACATATCAGAGAACTATTTAAATTGTGCATTTTTTTATACCCTCCACTCCAGTGTGCAGAAGGTATATATAAGTTTGTCATTCCGTTTGTAATAATTAGAAAAAAAATTTTGGACCCCATAAAATATATATATTTGTGATCCTTATAACAACCGGAGTTGATATAGCGATGTACGTCTGTCCGTCTGTGGAAATCACGATGACGGCATCAATCGGGCAGCTGGGGTGCTCGTTGACATAAAATATGATTCACTAACATCCCGAAAAGTTTGCTGTTTAAAATCGCCCAAATCGGTCGATTAGGGCCCGAGATTTGAATGAAGAACTAAAAAAAGTCTTGAAAAAATATAATTTTCTATGTTGTTCTTGTCACGATCACGGGCTCAATATGACAGCTAGGGTGATCGTTTTTAGTGAAAATGATTCACCAAGCTCATAGGAAGTTTTCTGTTTCAAACATCATTAAAATCGGTGGAACAGGTCCAGGGAAATCTCTGAGAAATTAAAAAAAAAAAATTTAAAAACATGATGTTTCTATTTGTTCTTGTTGTTATTCTATATGTTGCATTGTTGTCATAGCTGGACTTGTTGTTTTTGTGGTCGTTGTGGTAATAATATAATAAGGACAAACCCTTTGTACATTTTTTATCAACTCTGGTAGAAAAATTTAAAAGTTTCCATTGTTTTGGCATCACTAAAAAAATTTGTTAGATCATTTCTCTCATTGCCACGAGCCCGCATTCAAAATTTCAGATCGATTGGTTCCCGCGAAAGTGGTTAAAATCGATCCGAAATTTGTTCGACAAGCAGACACTACGTGTTAATATAAAGGGAGTAAAAATTCAGCAACATCTAAAGCAATTAATGCTAAAATACCTAGTTGTTAATAAAAAAACAATGTAAATTTAGCAAAAAAAAAAAAAATTGTGTATTACTTTATTTAAAGAGAAAAACACAAAAATAACGTTTGATGTTGTATTTTTTTTGTGTAATATATACGTATACATACATACACATATTAAATAATATAAATAATATACATATATTCTATATATGTATATCCATAATAACTGCATGTTAGAAATAAGTCGGTATATTATTTTATTTACATAAAATTCTGCAATATTTTGTTGTGGGGAAAATACATTTCTTTTGCATTAACAGAGTGTCACTTCATTTTGCTCAGCGTGACTATGCCGCAGTAGATGGCGCCACAATTTTTGGTCTAGTTAGCTTTGCAATAATTATTTCTATTTTAACTTGAATATCAATATTTTCAACTAGATATCATACAGAACAATGTTAAGAGTATACACGGACTGGTCTTTTATATCATACGTTTTTTCATTATTCTTTTACAAATATGAACATAAGTTTGGCATATTAACTTTTTGTTGTCTTTACAAAATAGAGTTACCGAGTTCATCAATGAGTTTTTTGCTTTCAAAACAGTTCTACATAGTTATATAGAATTATTATTCTGCTTTACCTATAAAATATCTGATTGCGATTACATCTAATTTTTAAAAATTGTTTATAATTACTAAAGCATTATTATTCACATAAATACAAAATTGCACTTTTTAAATTTTCCATTAAAATTTAAGAAAATATCAATTCTAAAAACTGGAATTAAAATTTCGAATTATAAATTACAAAATATTAACTGAATTTCAGAAAATCATATCAAAACGTCGGAAATAATGATTTTAAATTTAGAAGACATCAATTGCATCTTTAATATATAAATTTTATTCGTTAAACACAAATTGAAATTCCAAAAAAAATACACCAAAAAAAATACACCAAAAAAATGTTTACATTTAAAAAAAAAATATTGCCCTTCAGGAGATATTAATAACTTTTCAGTACCGCGATTCAGTAACTTCTTTTAACGATAGTCGAATCGTAAAAAAAAGAAAATTGCAAAATTATCAGTAAAATTTTTAAACGATATTCGCTATTGTTGAAGTCAGCTGTTGTTGTTATCTAAACGAAACGACAACCATTTTTGTGTTGTTTATTCAATCGATAAAAACTTAAATTTTTAGGTTGAAATGTCGTCATACATAAATAAAAATCATAAAATAGTGAAAATATTTTGCTTTTATTAAAAAACTTTTTTATATAAATAAAAAAATTATATAGCATATTCAATTCATTATTTAATTTTCAAATAAATAAACAGAAATATTAGTAAAAAAAATAAAGATATTAAACATAAACATAAAATCATCCTGTCAAACACGAAGTAATATGTTTTTTTTTCTATTCTTTGTGTTTTTCGCTTATTTTGACAGAGGTGCCACTAGTTTATAATTTAAATAAATAGAAAACAAGTAAGAAAATTATAGTCGGTCTAGACCGACTATACGATACCCTATACCATGCGTTTAGAGACCCTATCTCTTAGGCCCAACTAACTGGACATAGAAAATAAGCAAAAACCAAATTTGAGTGGGATTTTTATTAATTTTTTTGGCTGCAGATATGAAAAAGTTCATATCGGATGCTATATCTATATAGGGACTTGGTCCAAAAATGGACCGATCCTGATCATGTTTGGTAAAGTCTCTTGTATTTTGCAAAAATATATACAAACAAAATTTGAGAAGAATCAGTGCAATATTTGTGTTTTTAAATAGATTTAAGTGAAGATCGGGAAGCAGCTCTATATGGGGTCAAAGGGATCATTTTTGGACTACTCATTAGTGGATGTAATAAACGCATACAAACCCAATTTGAGGAAGATCTATATGACAATTTGGATCTTATGGCAATTTATGTCGATTTCATGGGGTAATTTGTATGGGGGCTAGGTCTGAACATGGACCGATTCTTACCAATTTCAACAGCGTTCATCCCATAGCTGACAAAAACTTATGTACCAAATTTCATCAAAATACATTCATATTTGCGACCTGCAGTTTGATTACAAGCTTTACATGGACACACAGACGGACGGACGGACATTGTTAAATCAACTAAGAAAATGATTCTGATTCGATCGGTATAATTAAAGATGGGTCTAGGTCAAATATTTTTGGTTGTTACAAACAGCAGCACAAAGTCATTATACCCAAACCACATAGTGGTATAGGGTATAAATAGATTTGTCGACTGTCGTTAAGACGTATGTACTTAGTGAATCACTTAATCCTTAGTGCAAACAACAATTGCTGTCGATATATTTTGCGATTGTCAGATCGTTGAATTTGAAATTTACAGAATCGCACTACAGAAAATATTAATTTAAATTCAATGAATTTAAGAAAACCTCAAATGATATTTAAGAATTGCTAACATAAAATTGTTACATAAGTAAACGTAATTTGATGAGAGTGTTATTTTTTATATATAAATTTTCACAATTTTTTTTGGATGAAAATTTGAAGTTTTTCAGAAAATAAAGATAACATTAAATTATTTTATTTAAAATGTTTGGGACTTTTGGTTTTTTGCGTTTGGCATCCCTAATTTGATTATTTATTATTATAAATTTATTCTCTATGTTTTCAAAATATGGCAATATTTTAAAAAAAAGTTGAGAGAGCTTTTTTTCTTTTTGGTTTTATTTTGTTACTCCATCCGACCTATATGGCCACAATGAAGAAATATTTGGCCAGTTAAAAGAAACTATACAGCCATCTCCAATTAGCACGATTTAATGCATATAGCCACCCTACACAACCATTGCCTTTGCAATGGAGGTTAGGGCGAGCTATTTAATTAGCAAAAACTAAATTAAACGAGAAGTTATGTCATATAACCGGAAACGCATGCATATACGTATATAACCTAAATGCATGGCGATCAGCAACCACGATGACCAAAAAGCAAACACCGAAATAAATCGGAAATAATAGAAAAGATGAAAACCAACCGAAAGAATTTTCTTAAATAATTTGGTATTAAGTTTAACAAATTGTTTACTTTTTCCAATATTTTGTTTACATTTATTATCAATACTCAAACCGAGGTGGAGGGTATTAAAGATTCGGCACAGCCGAATTTAACACTCTTACTTGTTAAACAATGTTATCGTATTGAGTCAGATTTGCTTACACACTAAAAAGACTTAAAAAAAATTTAAATTGACGGGGTGAAACAAAATTTATCGTTAATTTTATGTAGTCGCATAATTACCACAAAACTTTGTAAAATTTTAATATAATTTTTATAAATGTCACACCTTTTTTACCCCTTGGATTCTTCAGCTGCTGCAGAAACTTGTAATGTAAAAATTGCCAAAAAATTGAAGCAGCAAGTGAAATTAACAATTTGTTTCAGAAAGAGACAGCTCACTTTCTTCTCACTTTCTTCTCACTTCAGTCCGTGGTTTACTTGAAAAATTAAAAGAAGATGGTTACTCCGATATTGACGTGAATTTCGAGAAAATTAATGCTAAAGAAAAGAATGCTAGAGCAATGGACTCTTTATAACAAAGATTTAGAAAAACTTAATTGGGCAAATTTAACAGAAGTACCACAGTGGGAAGATGTTCAAAAAGTTCTAGAATCTAGATATATTGATCGAAAAAGAACATATCGATTGCAATAAATATACGGAAATATTCGATGAATATTCAGTCGTCTCTTAATACGTAACATCGCAGAAAATTGATGAATGGAATCAACAAAATATTTCTACGGAAAATCGTTGGGTGGAAGTATTTAAACATTTTAAAAGCAATTACTTAAACCATGCAAATTTTTAAATTATAGTTGAATATATTTTATGTTTGCCTGGTACAAATGCGCCGGTTGAACGTGTATTTTCTTTGATGAACAAGTTGTGGACCGAAGATAAAACTCAAGGGTATAAGTGCTTACTGCTATGTTACTTATTAAAGTTAATAATAAAAAAATCCTGCCAAGAGTTCCACACATATTTGAAATCGTCACCTAAAATTTTGAAACAAATTTGTGCCTCTGAAAAATATAACACAGTATAAACAATTTTTTGTAGTGTAACGTAAAATAAATAATGCCACTCACTATGGACAAATCTATTATATTAATAGGCTAGGCGATTTCTTGTGACCGATGTTTTGTTCTACTGTTTTATCCTGATTTTGACCAAACGTATATTATTTGAAATTAATTTCTTTTAAGCCATTTTGCAGATTCACGGATTTTTTAATTTTTTCCTTTATTTTGAGTAAATTGCATTTAAAGTTGCTGCTAGCACATACATAAAATTATACATATGCTATGTGTGTGTTTATTAAATTTGTTAATGTGTTTGTAATAAAAATGAGTGTTTTTGTGTTGATTTGTGAATTGGCTATAATTGATTAGCATACCTTCAGGGTCTTTATTTAATGAAAAATAAAATTTCCTAAAAATTGCATTCGAATTTCGAGGACTAGAATCTACTATAAAATATTATTATATTATCTATGCATTTCCATTTCATATAACCGAACCCATCAGAATTATTGGATGTCCCGTTTTCAGGTAAAAAATATATGGTCACTTTATATATATACCATTTGGGACAAATTTTGCTAAGAAAAATAAGTAAAAAGTTACATGAATGAGAAAAAACACCTGTTTGGCCAGAGATTTCTTGGCCGATTTTGTTGAAAATTGTGTCTGAGCTACTATCTAATAGAACTAACCTTGGTGCAAATTTTGTCCCGGTCGGTTTCAAAAGTTGGGTCACTTGACATGAAACGCCCCATATATAAAAAAAAATTTACTGACCACATAAAAATGAAGACCTTAACAAGTGGTAATACACGTGAATTGAAGGCATGAAAAATGTGAATCATTTACTCAGCTCTATGTAGAGTAAAGTGCAGCCTGTGTTTTAATTGCTTTTGATACATGACAATATGCGAATAGTAGTATTTTGAATAAGTTTTTTCCGCTCATTTCTGTTAGCATAAGAAATAAAGAATGTGAAAGACCGTCATCTAAACTTATGAAATATTATACAAGAAAATTTCTATTACAGCAATAAAAACGTTAAAAATTATTTTAAAGAGAAATTTAACATTAATACATAAATATTTAAGATGGTTTTGGATTTTTGGTGATGGTGGAGTTGGTGATACGAGCCTTTCATTAAAATGGATATAAAAAACTATACTTTGTATATCAAATAGTTGTTCTAGTTTTACGGTAAATTTTTTTACCCATAAATATTAGTTTAACCTGTTTCACCTCTTTGATTTTGTAAATAATAAATGATTTTCCTGTTAGTGCATATGTTAATATATTTTCTTTTCTTATTTTTAATATAACAGCCATTGTTTTTTTTTTTTTAAATAATTTTAACCTTTTCTTCTTAGAATTATTAAAAAAAAAAACAACTCAGCTATGGCTTTGTGTTACTATTGTTTGTGTTAAATCAAAGTTATCTCTATGGGCTGAATATTTGTGTTGTTTTTGTTTTTGATGTCATATTAATTTGTGGCATTTGTGACTGGTTCGATTGTTGGTGTCTATATGCAGATGTTTTATAGATGGATGTTAATCTAACCATAAAAGAGGTCAGCTTTTGTATTTAAAACTTTTTTTAAGTTTATAGTGGAGTTTAAGCTCAAATAGAATAATTAACTTTGGCTTTTGAAAATGCTGTTAAATAAGAAGTTTCTTTTTCTTTCATATTCTTTGTTTCTAAATTAACTATAATTATTTTTGTATTAATTATCCACTCAAGTGGCAGTGATTTAAAAGTATAATTGTAGGTTAATTACTTTTATTTTGTGATATGCCTGTGAAACGCTTCTTCCATTAGGGTTCTTTCAAAAAAGAAGAAATAAATCCACATTACAAGAATTTTTCAAAAAGAATTTTTCAAAAAAATTTTATTAACGCAACTTTCTTTACGTAAATTTGAAATAACTACACAAAACTCACTAAAGTGGTTTCAAATAATTTTTTTTATCTGCAAAAAAAAAAAAAAGAAAAATAAAACCTTTAAATTTTTATCAGATCTCATTAGCACTGCATACACCAGGAACTTACTGCCAAAGGTCAAAGCTCATCAGTGTTTTCACTGTAACCATTAACCACACGTTTAGCCATTTATAATGACTTTGCCGCTTAAATTTTTTTTTCGAATTATAGCAATTTTCGCATATTTTTCCTTCGAAGGTTTTACTAATGTTTTTTGTTCACCAGCTTCTACAGATTATTTATTTATTTATTTATTGAGACTAGCAGCTTATTACTAAAATTAGAACAATTTATTTAAACAAGTTTGAAACTCATTGGTAGAAATACTTAAATATAATTCAAATCTCATAAATTTGGTTAGAGGTTCATTACGACGATATTCAGTTCTACGAAACTCAATATGAAAAAAATTGTTTCTTCTCAATGAAATTTGAGGAACCAAAAATTTAAATAAATGTGAAAGATCAAGGCAATCAATTAAATCAAAAATTATGTCCCGCAAAAATCTTAATGAGCATATTTTCCTTCGAGATTCAAGAGATTACATAGAAATCCAAATCTACAGATGTGCTCATAAGATGTGGGAATGGTTGAGAAATGAAGAGACGAAAAAGTGATTTTTAGAAATTTGACTTGAATTTTTTCCATACGATTTATGCCGACGCTAGCATTAGGGCTCCAAATAAATGAAGCATATTCCAATTTCGACCGCACAAAAGACAAAAATATTATTTTTTCGCATTATAATCAAACAGGTTACCAATATTACGCCGAATAAAACATAAAAGCGAATAAGCTTTAGGAACGATATAGTTCAAGTTGAAACTAAAGAGAACCTTATGCCGTTTGCTATTCTCACAAAAAAATTTAGCATTTTATTTTCACATTTTTCAAAAAGTGTATTTTTTTTTATATATTCTGAATTAAGAACAACCTTATCTTATACCTCATTCGAAGGGTCTCAAATTGCTACGTTCATAAATAAGATAAGGTTGCTTTTGATTCAGAATATATAAAAAAAAACAGGTAAGAGTGTTAAATTCGGCTGTGCCGAATTTTTTGATACTCTCCACCTGAGTCTTTAATTTTTAATTTCCAATTTTTAATTTTTTATTTTTAATTTTTAATTTTTAATTTTTAATTTTTAATTTTTAATTTTTAATTTTTAATTTTTAATTTTTAATTTTTAATTTTTAATTTTTAATTTTTAATTTTTAATTTTTAATTTTTAATTTTAAATTTTAAATTTTTAATTTTTAATTTTTAATTTTTAATTTTTAATTTTTAATTTTTAATTTTTAATTTTTAATTTTTAATTTTTAATTTTTAATTTTTAATTTTTAATTTTTAATTTTTAATTTTTAATTTTTAATTTTTAATTTTTAATTTTTAATTTTTAATTTTTAATTTTTAATTTTTAATTTTTAATTTTTAATTTTTAATTTTTAATTTTTAATTTTTAATTTTTAATTTTTAATTTTTAACTTTTAATTTTTAATTTTTAATTTTTAATTTTTAATTTTTAATTTTTAATTATTAATTTTTAATTTTTAATTTTTAATTTTTAATTTTTAATTTTTAATTTTCAATTTTTAATTTTTAATTTTTAATTTTTAATTTTTAATTTTTAATTATTAATTTTTAATTTTTAATTTTTAATTTTTAATTTTTAATTTTTAATTTTTAATTTTTAATTTTTAGTTTTTAATTTTTAATTTTTAATTTTTAATTTTGATTTTTTAATTTTTAATTTTTTGTTTTTAATTTAAAATTTTTAATTTTTAATTTTTAATTTTTAATTTTTAATTTTTAATTTTTAATTTTTAATTTTTCATTACTCATTTTTTTTTTCAATCTTAATTTTTCATGTTCCATTTTTCAATTTTCATTTTACACTTTCCATATTCCATTTTTCATATTTCAGTTTCCATTTTCCATTTTAAATTTTTCATTTTTTAGTTTTCGTTATTCATATTCCATTTTCCATTTTTAGTTTTTCAATTTCCATTTGCCATTTTTCATTTTTCATTTTCCATTTTTAATTTTTTAAATTTTCATTTTCCATTTTTAACTTTTCATTTTTCAATTTTCATTTTCGATTTTTCAATTTTCATTTTCCATTTTTAATTTTCAATTTTCGTTTTCCATTTTCCACTTTCCATTTTTCATTTTCCGTTTTTCATTTTTCAGTTTTCATTGTCCATTTTCCATTTTTCATTTTTCAATTTTCAATTTTCATTTTTCATTTTCCATTTTTCAATTTTCGTTTTCAATTTCCCATTTTTCATTTTTCCATTTTGCGTTTTCCATTTTTCATTTTTATTTTTTAATATTCATTTTTCAATTTTCATTTTCCATTTTTCATTTTCCATTATTCATTTTTATTTTTTCAATTTTCAATTTCCATTTTCTAGTAGTCATTTTTCATTCTTCAATTTTCATTTTCCATTTTTCAATTTTCATTTTCCATTTTTCATTTTCCATTTCCATTTTCCCTTTTTCAATTTTCATATTCCATTTTTCATATTTCACTTTTCGTTTCCATTTTCCACTTTCCATTTTTCATTTTTCAATTTTCATTTTCCATTTTTCAATTTTCATTTTTCATTTTTCATTTTCCATTTTTCAATTTCATTTTCCATTTTTCATTTTGCATTTTTCATTTTTCAATTTTCTTTTTTCATTTTTCATTTTCCATTCTCAATTTTTCATATTCTATTTTACATTTTTCATTTTCCATTTTCCGTTTTTCATTTTCCATTTTCCGTTCTCAATTTTCTATTTTCCATTTTTCATTTTTCAATTTTCTTTTTTCATTTTCCATTTTTCATTTTCCATTTTCTATTCTTTGTTTTTCATATTCTATTTTACACTTTCCATTTTCCGTTTTTCATTTTCCATTTTTCATTTTTATTTTTCATTCTCCATTTTCCATTTTCATTATCCATTGGTAAATTTCCATTTTTCGTTTTCATTTTTTCTTTCATATTGGCGATTTTTTTTATTATAACGTGATAACGATAAAAAAATATGTGGCAATACTACTAACATGAGCTATGTTCTGTGTTCTTGGTATTGTTAATATATATGCATATTATTTTTGTGGCATTTTTTTATGTTGTTGTACAATTATTATGTTCAACCAATAAACTTTTACAACAAACACACTGGGTTTTATGTTTTCTTTAGAGATATCTACATATTTTTGTTCGTATCTAATCACAGTGATGCCCGATGTAGTCCGTTTTCAATAACAAGCTGCTGGGAATTATGGCAAATGATATTTTTGTAACCTTATCCAGTGAGATGGCTTTTTTGTGAATGAGCGTGATTTCAACAGACAGACGGACATCGCTATACCGACTCGAGCTGTGATAAGGATCAAGAATATATATACTTTATGGGGTCGGAAATTAGTTTTTCGATGCGTTGCAAACAGAATGACAAACCTATATATACCCTCTGCCACTGACGTGTGGAGGGTATAAAAATAAAAATATGAAAAAAGTGCAAATAAAATGCGACATTTTTTGTGAGAAAAGAAAACGGCATTAGTATCAGATACTACACCTAAGTCCAAGATATCATCCACATCTATGAAAAGTCGTAAATCGACATTTATTAACATGAAAACGAATGCCATTTCGTTCAGACCACAAAATACTCTATCCAAGTCATTTAGAAGATCAAAAGTGTACATTATGTTACAAATAGTCTTAAAAATTTTGAGATCATCCGCATACAAAAGCTGTTTTGAATTTTTAAAAGAACTACAAACCTCATTAATAAAAATATTAAAAAGCAATGGACGGACCTCGGGGAATGCCAGAAGTTGCAATGAAAAAATCTGAACGAATTCCATCAATTGAGACATTACAGATTCTGTCAATTAAATAAAAACGAAATAATTTCAGCATTTCAGAATGAAACTCAATTTTTGACAGCTTTAATAGCACCAATTCATGAGGTACACGTTCAAATACCTTAGCAAAATCGGTATATATTGCGTCAGTTTGAACACCATTTTCAAAATGGCCCATACAATAATTAATAAAAACAGCTAAGTTTATAGCAGTTGATCTAGAAATGTAGCGCGGTCAATTGGAGATATACTGTATCACAAACTTTGGCAATGTTTGTTAATTTAGAAATTGGTCTATAATTAGAAACCTCATTCCTATTACCTGAATCATTAGAAATTCTTTTAAGAGGATAAACTAATGTTTCAATAAAAAGGCAGAAATACCATCAGCATCACATTTAAACGAATTTGCGAGGTTAGAAATACCCATAACAACCAAAATCAAAAAATTAATTTATTTCGTCCATATCAAACCTATTATGAAAGTTTTCTGTATTAAAATTGCTATTCCAATAATCAGCAAATAGATTAATAGAACCACGAATAGACTTAGAAGTATACCTCTGATGAGACATTTAAGCAGGAATGGCAGATGCACCTTTTTCAGAATTAATAAAACTCCAAAATCTTTTAGGACTAACAATGATAGAATCATTAACACTCATTATGTATTGAGTATGTAAAAATTTGTTAAGGAAGTTTAATTCTCTTTCATAATGGAGAAAATTATATTTATCAGTGGCAGTATTTGATGATTTAAATTTTTTATTTATTACGAAGATTCTATAACTTTTTCAACCCTTTGGTATACACTGGAAGTTTAGAGAATTATGAAATAACAAACATGGGTGAAAAAGCCAAAATTTTAAGTTATGCCTTTATTTATATATATTATTTTCAAAGCAACTTTAATATGAAGTTGAGAATTCTCACCATATAGCTTGGGGAAGTTCGAACTGTAACCAAAGGGGGGATGCTTTACTTGAATTCCTTAACGAAAATGACTTTTTACCCTTAATGTTGGGAACACGGCAACCTTTGTTAACAAATTAAGGGAAGAGGTTGTAGATATTTCAATTTGTTCGAAAAATTTAGTGGATGATATCCAAGATTGGCATGTCTCTAGCGAACATTCCTTCTCGGATCATCAATACATTTTATTTCAACTGACACACCCACCACCTGAACCCATCAATTTCAGGAATAAAGCTAAGACTGATTGGCCTAAATTTAGAAGAAATCTACAAGCCCGTCTAACTACTCCTCGCACAGACTTAAGGTATGTCGAAGAGGCTGACGAGGAAGTGGACAAATTAACGAGGAGCCTAATTGAGTCCTTCAAGGAATGCTGTCCACTCCGGGAAAGGAGATCTCCCCGAGAAAAACCCTGGCTAACAGGGGAACTGATAAATATTGGGAAGGACGTCCGAAGACTTTTCAATAGGGCTCGTCATAAAAAACACGCAATATACTGGGATAACTACCATGTTAAGCTCAGGGATTACAACAAAAAGATTCGAACAGCCAAACGCAACTCCTGGAGACACATCTGTGAACAGGTTGATAGCATTAATGACGTCTCAAAAATCAAGAAATTCTTATCGAAAACCCATTCGCAGCCTGAAACTCTAGTCGATAGGGAGGGGATTCGGGCGGAATCGATGGAATAATCCATAAGAATATTGATGGAAACACACTTTCTTACGGAAGAATATGGGCCGAATAGGGGACCCTGAAATTGGAACCAATGTATCCCGAAAAACTGGAACCAACGTGGAACAGCAGACGGGACCCTATGGGGAACAATATGAAGGGCCTAATGAGGAACAATATCGAGAGGAAAGATATGATAGAATAAACAAAAATATGGTAATTAAGGCAATACAAAGCATTGCCCCTTTTAAGGCAGCAGGCCTAGATGAAGACTTTCCTGCTCTACTACAAAAAAGCGGGGACTTAATTGGTAGTAGTCTGGCTGGCATATTCTCTGCTTGCCTAAAATTAGCGTACACCCCCAGGGCATGGCAGGAGGCCAAAGTGGTCTTCATACCAAAGCCGGGAGAGGAAAGCTTCGCGAACACAAAGGCCTAACGACCGATAAGTCCTACATCCTTCCTACTGAAAACCATGGAGCGAATAGTTGATAATATGGTTAAATCTCAAATCACAAATGAGCTGTTGAAGTTCAAACAACACGCTTATTTAAAGGGACGCTCAGTAGAAACTGCGCTTCATGAAGTAGTTCACCACATCGAAAGATCTTTTGATCTAAAAATCTTCACTCTAGCCATATTCATTGATATAGAAGGAGCTTTTAACAATGTATCAACAATACGCTACTGTGATCCCTAGAACGATTCGACATCGACCGGGATATCAAAGCCTGGATCAGTCACATGCTAGGGAATAGATGGATAAGTTGCGAGGTTGGTGGCATTAAAATAAGAGACAAGGTTTATTGTGGGACACCTCAAGGGAGAATTCCATTTGCAGAAGAGCTATAAGTTCAAACTGGGGTTTAAACCCGAGGATGACTCATTGGCTTTACACAAGCGTCGTTAGACCGATGTCCGTCTGTCCGTCTGTGGAAATCACGATGACGGCATCAATCGGGCAGCTAGGGTGCTCGTTGATATAACATCAATAACATCCTGGGAAATTTGCTGTTTAAAATCTTCCAAATCAGTCGATTAGGGCCCGAAATTTGAATGAAGAACTAAAAAAAGTCTTGAAAAAATATAATATTCTATGTTGTTCTTGTCACGATCACGCCCTGAATAGGACACGTAGGGTGATCATTTTTAGTGCGAATGATTCACCAAATTCATGGGAAGATTTGTATTTCAAAAACCATTAAAATCGGTGGAACAGGTCCAGGGAAATCTCTGAAAAGTTAAAAAAAAATTAAAAATATGATGTATCTATGTATATTGTTCTTGTTGTTATTCTAAATGCTGTATTGTTGTCATAGCTGGACTTGTTGTTTTTGTGGTCGTTGTGGTAATAATATAATAAAAACTAACCTTTTGTACATTTTTATCAACTCTGGTAGAAAAATTTAAAAGTTTCCATTGTTTTGGCATCACTAAAAAATTTACTAGATCATTTCTGTCATTGCTACAAGCCTGCCTGCAAAGTTTCAGATCGATTGGGTCACGGGAAAGGGGTTCAAATCGATCCATAATTTTTTCGACAAGCAGACACTACGAGTTAATATAAATGGAGTAAAAATTCACCCGCATCTAAAGGAAATAATGTTAAAATATGTACCTAGTTGTTAATAAAAAAAAGCAAAGTAAATTTAGCAAAATAAATTTTTATATATGTATTAATTTATTTAAAGAGAAAAACACAAAAATAACGTTTGATGTTGTATTTTTTGTGTGTAATATTTACATATACATACATACATACATACACATATATAATAAAAATAATATACATATATTCTATATATGTATATCCATAATAACTGCATGTTAGAAATAAATCGGTATTTATTTTATTTACATAAAATTCTGCAATATTTTGTTGTGGGGAAATTCTTTTGCATTAACAGAGGGTCAATTCATTTTGCTCAGCGTGACTATCCCACAATAGATGGCGCCACAATTTTTGTTTTAATTAGCTTTGCAATAGTTATTTCTATTTTAACTTGAATGTCAATATTTTCAAATAGATATTATACATAACAATGTTAAGAGTATACACGGGCTGGTCTTTTATTTCATGCGTTTATTCATTATTATTCTACAAATATGAACATAAGTTTGGCATGTTAACTTTTTGTTGTCTTTATAAAATACAGTTATGGAGTTCATCAATGAGTTTTTTGCTTTCAAAACAGTTCTACATAGTTATATAGAACTATTATTCTGCTTTACCTACAAAATATCTGATTGCGATTACATCTTATTTTTAAAAATTTTTTATATTTACTAAAGCATTATTATTCACATAAATACAAAATTGCACTTTTTAAATTTTCCATTCAAATTTAAGAAAATATCAATTCTAAAAACTGGAATTAAAATTTCCAATTATAAATTAGAAAATATTAATTGAATTTCAGAAATCATATCAAAACGTTTGAAATGATAATTTTAAATTCAGAAGACATCAATTGCATCTTTAATATATAAATTTTGTTCGTTAAACACAAATTGAAATTCCAAAAAAAAAAAAAAACGCCAAATATGTTTACATTTAAAAATCTTCACATTTAAAAAAAATAATGCCATTCAGGAGAAATTAATAGCTTTTCAGTACCGCGTTCAGTAACTTCTTTTAACGATAGTCGAATCGTTAAAAAAAAGGAAATAGCAAAATTGTCAGTAAAATTTTTAAACGATATTCGCTATTGTTAAAGTCAGCTGTTGTTGTTATCTAAATGACAACCATTTTTGTGTTGTTTATTCAATCGATAAAAACTTAAATTTTTAGTTTGAAATGTCGTCATACATAAATAAAAATCATAAAATAGTGAAAATATTTTGCTTTAATTAAAAAACTTTTTTATATAAATAAAAAAATTAAATAGCATATTCAATTCATTATTTAATTTTCAAATAAATACACAGAAATATTAGTAAAAAAATAAAGATATTAAACATAAACATAAAATCATCCTGTCAAACACGAAGTAATTTGTTTTTTTCTATTCTTCTTTGTGTTTTTCGCTTAATTTGACAGAGATGCCACTCGTTTACAATTTAAATAAATAGAAAAATAGATTTGCCGACTGTCGTTAAGATGTATGTACTTAGTGAATCACTTAATCCTTAGTGCAAACAACAATATCTGTCGATATATTTTGCGATTGTCGGATTGTTGAAATTTACAGAATCACACTACAGAAAACATTAATTTAAATTCAATGACTTTTAAAAAACGTCAAATGATATTTAAGAATTGCGAACATAAAAACTGTTACATAAATAAACGCAATTTGATGAGAATGTTATTTTTTATATATAAATTTTCACAATTTTTTTTTGGATGAAAATTTGAAGTTTTTCAGAAAATAAAGAGAACAAATTATTTTATTTAAAATGTTTGGGACATTTGGTTTTTTGAGTTTGGCATCCCTAATTTGAGTATTTATTATTATTATAAATTTATTCTCTATGTTTTCAAAATATGGCAATATTTAAAAAAAAAAATGAGAGAGCTTTTTTTTTGGTTATTATTTTGTTACTCCATCCGACCTATATGGCCGCATTGAAGAAATGTTTGGCCAGTTAAAAGAAACTATACAGCCATCTCCAATTAGCACGATTTAATGCATGTAGCCACCCTACACAACCATTACCTTTGCAATGGAGGTTAGGGCGAGCTATTTAATAAGCAAAAACTAAATTAAACGGGAAGTTATGTCATATAACCGGAAACGAATGCATATAGGTATATAACATAAATGCATGCCGATCAGCAACCACGATGACCAAAAAGCAAACACCGAAATAAATCCGAAGTAATAGAAAAGACGAAAACCAACCCAAAGAATTTGCTGAAATAATTTGGTATTAACTTTAACAAATTGTTTACTTTTTCCAATATTTTGTTTACTATCAATACTCAAACCGAGGTGGATGGTATCAAAGATTCGGCACAGCCGAATTTAACACTCTTACTTGTTATATCTATGAGTTCTGTGATCAGCTTAATCGAACAAACGACCTTCAAACGGCATAATTAAATTTGTAAGTAAATATTAGCAACAGAAAAATGTATTGAAACGAAACTTTTATTTTAATTCCTTCAACATACATAAAGCTCATATTTAAGAAAAAATAGTTTGAAATTTTAAAACAATATATTAATACCGTTTTAAATTTGATAAGAGCATTTGAATATTAATTAGACTTGTACAAAATTTTTAACACAACAATTTAACTTAACAGCATTCAAAAGAACAGTTTTAAATCTAGTTTTATTAAGAGCAACAAATTTACAGATACATGCATAACAAGTCAACCAATGTTAATAACAAGATTATCAAATTTCTATTAGCTTTAAAAAAGCTTGTATCTTAAGTCTTTTGTCTTATGGAATTTATTAAATAATATATGAAAGAAGTAAGGTTTACAATCAGAAAACTGATTTCCCTGCCCCCAAAAACTGTAAAAATAAAAGAATAACAAAATGCATTAACAAAATTCTTTAAATAAATTTCTATTTAACCGTTATGAACTTCAAAACACCACAACACAACGAATGCATTCAAAAGATTAGGAAAACAAAATAAAAATTAAATAATAAATTTGAGTGTTATTTCGACCTTTGTATTGTAATTTTTAGATAAATAAAATATATTTAGTTTTATCCCATTAACAAAAGCAGAATTAAGGCAAACAGATTTTAATAATAATGTATACAAGCATATAATTAAAAAAAACTAACTGTTCTTTCAAAATAATGTCATGGGAATTATATATAAATACACCTCAGTAGTCTAGCTTATTTCTCTAATACAAAAAAAATTATGGAATAAAATCATAATTTTATAATAAAATTATGTATAAAAACTTAAGCAGACTAGGTCAGTTCCTAGGCTAAAACAGAGAAGAAAACACATCTCTCCTCATCTAGCAAAAAATAAAAATAAATACATAGAAAACAACATAACAAAACGCAATCATTAGCTATTACAATTCAAGCATGTTTGCAAAATTGTAGAAAAATTACAGTAGTATTATTTAATTTTATATAGTGGGATTTTTGATTAGCTTTAGCGGTAGTTTGTTGGTTTTATTGGTGTTGTTTGTATATGTCGACCGTTGCTACTGTGTAATAGTGTCAAATAGCTTGAAGGTGTAAGAATACATACTCAATATCATTATCATTCCACACATGTACATCATAATGCTTACCATAATTGTGAGTGATCAACATCATCATCAAATAAACAGCTAAAGTGATTGTAATTATCTGTCTTAATTGTTTATCTTACTACAAAAACAAAGCCGATTTTTATGTTGTATATAACAGATGATGTTGTTTAATTAATTACGATAAATTTCTAATACAAATTGTTTTCAAAAATATATGAAGCTAGTACGTTTTTTCAAACATTCTTTAATTAAAGGCAATTTTTAAACCATCCCAGCAAACGAAAATATTATCTACTTTTAAGCTAGTCCAAACAAAATCTTTTCAACCAATTTAAGCATGAACCGAAAATAAATAATGAAAATATTTTTTGAAGAAAAAGTAAATTTTTGAAGAAGTAAGAATACCTTTTTAAAAATGCGCACTTTTTTTTAAAGAAATTTTGCTTTTTAAGAAAAGGTACTTCTTTAAGAAAAAAATTTTTTTTTGAAATCTACTTTTTTCTGAATATGTACTAAGGAAAAAGGTACTAAAAGGAAAGGTAATTTTTTAGAAAATGTACTCTTTAAGAAAATTTATTTTTTTAAGAAGACACTTTTTGAAGAAAATTATCTTTTTCTACGTAAAAGAACTTTTTTAAAAAAAATTAACTTGTTTAAGAAAAGGTAATTTTTTAAGAAAATATATTTTTTAAGAACAGACACTTTTTGAAGAAAGTTTACTTTTTCAAGAAAAGATACTTTTTTAAAAACGTAATTCTTTAAGAAAAGGTACATTTTAAAGAAAATTCATTTATTTTAGGACAAGGTACTTTTTGAGGAAAATTAACTTTTTTCTACGTAAAGAAACTTTTTTTAAAGAAAAATTTTTTTTTTAAGAAAATGTAATTTTTTAAGCAAATATACAATTTAAAAAAAGGCACTTTATAAAAAAAGTTTACTTTTTCAAGAAAAGAAACCTTTTTAAAAAAGGTATATCTTTAAGAAAAGGCACTTTTTTAAGAAAAGCTACATTTTAAAGAAAATAATCTTTTTTTTTTAAGAAAAGGTACTTTTTAAAAAATATTAGCTTTTTTACGAAAAGGTGCTTATTTAAAAAAATGTACTTTGTTTTAATGAAAGTTACTTTTTTTAAGAAAAGGTACTTCTTTTAAGAAATTGTGCTTTTTTGGGAAATTCAATTTAAAAAAGAAAATCTACTATTTTTTGTAAAACAAGACATGTCTTTATTAATTTCCTGTAAAACAAGACATGTCTTATAATTAAAGTACAGGATTTTCATCGTTCAAAAGTTCGCCACAATATTAAAATACAACAAGTAAGAAAATTATAGTCGGTCTAGACCGACTATAGGATACCCTATACCATGCGTTTAGAGACCCTACCCCATAGGCCCGACTAACTGGACATAGAAAATAAGCTAAACCAAATTTGAGTGGGATTTTTATAAATTTTTTTGTCTGCAGATATGAAAAAGTTCATACCGGATGCTAGGCCCAAAAATGGACCGATCCTGACCATGTTTGGTAAGGTCTCTTGTATTTTGCAGAAATATATGCAAACAAAATTTTAGAAGAATCAGTGCCATATTTTTGTTTTTTGATAGATTTAAGTTAAGATCGGAAAGCAGCTCTATATGGGGCCTATGACTAAGAGTTGTCCCATAGGGATCATTTTTGGACTACTGATTAGTGGATGTAATAAACACATACAAACCCAATTTGACTAAGATTTATATGATAATTTGGATCTTATGGCAATTTAAGTCGATTTCATAGGGGTCATTTGTATGGGGGCTAGGTCTGAACATGGACCGCTTCCCACCAATTTCAATAGCGTTTATCCCATGGCCGATAAAAGCTCATATACCAAATTTCATCAAAATATATTCATATTTGCGACCTGCAGTTTGATTACAAGCTTTACATGGACACACAGACGGACGGACGGACGGACGGACATCGTTAAATTTAATCAGATAGTGATTCTGATTCGATCGGTATAATTAAAGATGGGTCTAGGTCAAATATTTTTGGTAGTTACAAACAGAAGCACAAAGTCATTATACCCAAACCACATAGTGGTATAGGGTATAATAAAAAAAAAAATTTATAACTAATTTAAAATAAAGTAAAATAAATACAGGAAATTATTAAAAATCATGAATTTAAAGAAATGAAAATTAAATATATTTAAACAAAGTAACTAAACAAAGATTTCTTAAAATGTATCGCGTTGCTAATTGTTGGTTGTGTGGAATTGCATTCCAAAGACGTGTGTAAATAATTTTGTGCAAAAACATTAAAACCCTTATATTAATAAGGTTATCGAATGAGACTCCATAAAGACTTTTTGAGAAAGTCGAAACGCTATCACGTTTCTACAGTCCATAAATATATCTAACAATATTATTGTACAAAATATTTAGTTTTTTCTTGCTGGCCTAGTCACAGTTGCCAAAAATTCACAGACATAAAGTAGACCAGGAACTAAGTATGCCTTTGCAAGAAGATGTCTTACTCTTAACGGCGTAAAATACTGAGTTACCTAAAGCGATCTTAGCTTTATATACGTTTGAACCACAAGTATATCTACGTGGCTTGACCAAGTCAAGTTGTTATTGAAAACTATACCAAGATTTTTTACATTTTTTACAATCTCGATTTTCTGATGGTTTATTAGCATATCATGCTCAAGAACAGGCTGAAAAGTTCTTTTATGAATAATCAAACATTTTGATTTATGCGGGTTGAGACAAAGTCCATTTGCAGTGGCCCAAAAATGTATTTTATTAAGGTCATAGTTTTGCTTTTCAACATTTTCTTCTATGGAGCTTACTGGACCACTCAGATACAGCTAAACGTCGTCCATACATGTGTATTTTGCAGTGAGATAGTTATTGTGGCAAATCATTGGCATAGACGGAAAAAAGAAGTGGACCCAGAATCGATCCTTGAGGTACGCCTCTCGTGAGTGTTACAGGTCTTGAGGTCGAATTATTAACGTATACAGATTGAGTCCGATTTGTGAGGTATGAATGTAAAAGCTGCGCAGAAGTGGATGAAAAGTTAAAAAAGTGTTTTAGCTTCATACATAGTGTTTGATGGTTTACTGTATCGAACGCCTTTGAATGGTCGAGAAGTACAAAAAAGTTTATGTTACCACAATCAAGTTCACGTCTTATGTTCGCGGTTACATTAACCGAAGCTGTAGTACAACTGTGGTTAGAAGAAATCCGGACTGCTTGTCAGACATTAGTTGATTTTCGTTTATATAATTGCTCATTTGTAGATGTAGTAGTTTTTCCATTACTTTTGATACAAAGCTTAATATAGCTAATGGGCGATACTCTGTTTTCTATTTTGGAATAGGTTTTATTTTTGCATATTTCCATTCAGTAGGGAAAGAACTTGATGTAATAATGGTGTTAAATAGGTGAGTTATATAAGGCAATATTAATGGCAAAATGATCTTGATAAACTTGGGATGTAAGTTATCGAAACCCACGGCGTTTTATTTTATTAATGAAAAACTGGATAATACATCAAACTGACTAACACAAGAAAACTCGAATGCAGTTTGTTCAAAAGAGGAGCTGTTATTCATAATATTGTTGTTAGAATCTGAACTGTTCACTATTGTCATCGGAAGATAAGTGAAAATGCTATTAAATTCGTTTGCATCAATTGAGCAGCTTTGATTTTTATTATTTTTGCCAATCTCAATATCTCGAATGGTTTTTCATGTATCCTTGGAGTCAATGGCGGATGAAAATCGTTCGGAATAGTAATTAGTTTTAGCCATTCTTATTTTAGAACTAGCCTCACTTCTAGCAGTGTGAAAATCGAGTTTCAATTCATTCGTTTTGAAACGTTTCCACCGGGAATAAGCAAAATCTCTGCGTTGTATTGATTGCTGGATATCAGTTGAAAACCATGGTTTACTCTTTGTGGTAACTTTTTTCTTTTTTACCGTAACTGTATCATCAAAGAGGCTTAATATATTACGTTTTAAAAACTCCAACTGGTCATCAACAGAAGTCATTTGGTATATTTGGTTCCTATTGAATAAGTGGAAATTTTCATACAACAAACTATAGTTAAGATTCTTGTAATCACGATAGGAGACAAAAACTTTGATCTTCTTGGTGAAGCTGGAAATCATAGGCTAGAAAAACCAGATCATGTTTAGAAAAACTGGAAGCTGAGATTTGATAATACAGCAGGACCTTCGATGGAGTAGCGACAAATATTAGATCCATCAATGTACTGCTGGACGTTGTAAAGTGTGTTGGTGTTGTAATATTCGTTGCTGTAAGTGCTAATGACTGCATACTATCTTTAAACGACGATTCTTTTAGTAGATTCGAATTGAAATCTCCCAAAATTGCTATATCATTGTAAGGCATGGTTAAGATTTCCATTTTGTTCATAAAATCGGCAAAAGGTACATCACGATTGGGTCGATAAGCACAACCAATCAGCATTTTTCTTCCAGATGATGAGATTTCAACAAAAATATACTCAATTCTGTCGTTTTTAAGAAAAAATATTTTTTTTTAAACAAAATGTACTTCTTATACAAGATACTTTTTCTGAAAACGTACTATTTTCACAAAAAGTATTTTTTTAGCAAAAGGTACTTTCTAAAAGAAAATGAAGTTTTAAATAAAAATTTTACTATTTTAATAATAAACTATTTTTTAAAAAAAGGTTCTTTTTTAAGAAAAAACTACTGATTTGAAGAAAATATATTTTTGAAGAGCAAATAATTCTTTTAATAAAATTTATCTTTTTTTTTTGCATTTTTTAAGAAAACTTACTTTTTTCAGAAAAGCTATTTTTTTAAGAAAAGGTACTTTCTAAGAGAAAATTATATTTTAAATAAAATTTACTTTTTTAATAATAGGCACTTTTTTAAGAAAAAGTACTTTTTAAGAAAACGTATTTTTTTGAAGAAGAAGTACTTTTTTAAGAAAAAGTATTTTTTTTTTAAGGAAACGTATTTTCTAAGAGAAAATAGTTCTTTCAATAAAAATTTACTTTTTCAATAATTAGCACTCTTTTAAAAAAGTTAATTTTTTACTTCTTTTAAGAAAATGTATATTTTAAGAAAAGGCACATCTCGAAGAAAACTTATTTGTTTACGAAAAGGTGATTTTTCAGAAAAGGCACTTTTTTAACAAAATGTACATTTCATAAAGAATATACTTTTTCACTTTTTTTTAAAAATATTTACATTTTTAAGAAAATAACTTTTTAAGAATAAGCACTGTTTGAAATAAATTTACTTTTTTAATAATAGCTCCTTTTAAGAAAATCAATCAAGAAAAGGTACTTTTTTAAAATAAAATATATTTTTTTAAAAAGGTGCCATTTTAAGGGAGGACATGACATTGGCCGTTTGTTGAAATCGACTTTTTCTATAATTTTGTATTTTAGTAAATATTCTTAAGATTCTACGGAAAAAATTCTATGGAAAAATTCCTACTGGTTCAAAAGTTACAGCCGGAATAGTGAGATCGCATTTTTAATTTTCGCGCTACCTACGTACGGCAGCTGGTATATACTTGTTTTACTTGCTACCTGACTTTTGTTGGTTGTTATTTCGTACCTACTTGTGTGAGTCCGATCACAAGGAAGATGTGTAAACATCTAAAAATTAAAGCATTTTTTATTAACGTTGTGCTGAACGCTATTGAAATTGGTGAGAATCGGTCCATGTTCAGACCTAGTCCCCATACAAATGACCGGCATGTTTCCCTTAATGATCCATCGTGTGTAGTAATGTTTCATGTCCAAATTTATGTTTCAATTTTGGTTCGTCAAAAATCAAATTATTTTGATATTTTATGTTTCCAACCTGAATGTTCCACGGCTGTATCAATGTTTACTGTTTTTGCTCTATTATTTAATTGAGAGCAGTGCTGTAATGTTGTTTTGTATATCGGACTAAAGAAAATAAAAGACAAAAATGGAGAACATTTAAGATAATGAAAATTTTAAGAATTTTATTAATAATAATGAATACTGATAATTGAAATTTTAAGAATTTTATAAAGTAATATAAAAATGTATAAATTTTTATAAATTTTTGAAAATTTTATAGCTGAATATAAAATTTATTTTCTTCCGCATATATTTGTTTAATATGTACTAATATATTAAATTTTAAAAATTTTATAAAAAATAATGATAATGAAAATTTTAAGTATTTTATAAACTAATATAAAAATATAGAAATTTTTATAAATTTTTGCAAATTTTATAGCTGAATATAAAATTTATTTTCTTCCACATATAGTTCTTTAGTATGTACTAATATATTCAATAAACAAACAGAATTGATGTTTCCATCGTCTGTATTAAAAAAAAATATGCAAGAGGCAAATCGTCGCATTCAATATCGAATAAAATCAGTCGAAATTGCATATTTTGGTTTATTACTTAAAGAAGACGGACAATCGTCAGACCTCGTTCCACTTTTACTATTAACTATGGATAATAAGTTGCTATCTGTGACAGAGTTAAATTACGCTTTGTATATTATTTGGGAAAATAAAAAAATAATTCGATTGAAAAATTTCGATAATGAATGCGACGATTCGACCCCAGATATTTGTAAAGTGTGAAATTGGTTTAAAATCACGTTGGTTTAAAATCACCGGTTACATGTGTTTATTATTTTATTTATTTATTAAAAATAATATTAAATGCAGTGATAATTGTTAAATATATATATAATAAGTTGTAGTGTTACGAATAACTTTAAATGATTGAGAAAATTAATTATAAATTTTTATAAAAATATATGTTTAATAAAATAGCAACATTCTATATGGAATACCGAAATTAGGCCCGTTTTAGAAAAAAACGTTTTTATAACGCTATTCGCTCCCTGATTTAATCTCCTTACACTTCATTTTGTCTCCAAACACTTCCAATAAAGTGTGCCTTCCTTTTATCTCCAAACACTTACTTTTGCCTAGGCTATTAATATTATAGATTTATTGTATTATTGTATTATTTAAAAAAAATTTTGTTTTATTATGAAAAATAGTAATAATTACTAAAAAAGTTTATTAATGAAAGTTGTCAACATATAATTGTGTCAATATTACTATATTGAAAAAAGAAAAAAACAGAAAAAACATTTCCAAATAGAGTAAGGACGCGGTTTTCTTTAGAACTCAAATAAAACTAAACAAAATACCGAAATATTTTGGTGCAATTCTGGAAATCATTGTGGTTTGTGAATAAAAACATCTATTCAAGCAGTAAGCGCTATCTACATGTGTATAGCAAGCAACTGGTATGTTTGTCATACTTGATGGTTGCAGTTGTATGCTATACATTCATGGCGCTTTCTGTTGGTTGATGAATCAGCTAAATAATTGTAGCTTCCATTTCCGTAAATAGTTCCGCTTCCGTAAGGGAAGTTTGTGATTTTTACCCCCCTGATCGCATAGATGTTTACACATCAAAAGGCATCTTTATACCTCATATAGTGGAATTTTTATTTTATATGCTCAGTTATTTGCCATCTTTTGCAGTGTGAAGTCGTGTTTTTTTTGTAAAAATATTGGAAAATTGAATCTTTTTTTCTTTGTTCACAAACTTTGAACGCGTTTATCTCTAAACCATGTTTTTCGTACTTTTTTGTATTTTTTTAAACTTGATTCGCTATCGCATGATACGAGCTTTTTTTAAAATTTTTTTTCGAGTTTTTATGAATTTTTTTTATAAATTTTTATAAATTTGGAACATCACCAAAAATTAAAAAAAAAAAATTAAAAAAGCTCATGTCATACGATAACCAATTTTTTTAAGATTTAAAAAAGTAATTTTTTTTCCAGATCGGAAAATTTTTGCGACTCCCAGCACTGCAACCACGAGACCCCGTTTTTTTTCTCTGCCGCCAGTTTGGAGCTCTATAAAACCATGTTGGAGTGAAAAATAGTTTTTTTCTAATTTTTTTTCTTGTAATTTGTTCAATTCTCTACAATAATAAATTTTGGTAAAATGTTTGTTTTTGACTGAGTTATGAATTTTTGAAAAAAGGTCTGTTTTCTCTGCCGCGAATGTAATGTCCCTCCTTAAGAGAAGGTAACTTTTACGAAAAGGTACCTATATCCGAAAAAGTAAATTTCCCTTCTTAGTGAAATTTTTTATGAACAAAAGGAACTCTTTTAAGAAAATGTATTTAAAAAAAAAAACGTCTTTTCTAAAAAAGTACATCTTTTCCACTTCAGAGAATTTACTTTTTGATAAAAAAAAGCAAGTATGAAAATTATGGTAGGTTTGACATTAATTTTTGCTCTCTTTGTTTTGATTATGATTTGACATATTACATTTTGCATTGTTCACTTCGTTCTCGTCTTCGGTTACTGCCGGTCATTAGTGAAATCATAATTGTTTTAATTTACTTATCATTAATTTATTTTAACCACAATGTCAAAGATAAGAAAATTAAATGAACTAAATAGAAATTTTAATTCCGAATGGGAGTTGGATTTTTTCTTTATTTCTGTCAAAGATAAAATGATGTGTCTGTTGTGCAACAAAGTTTTAACAACTTTGAAAAAATCAAATGCGGCAACAAACTATATGACTCATCAGGATCATAAATATTTCAGTTTAGAAGGAGAAACTCATCAAGCTGCTCTTGAGAAGCTGAAAACGGAAAGCATCAAGAACAGGCGCCTTTTGTTGCTTTTGTAAAGATATATACTTATAAAGTTGATGTTACCCATAAGATAGCTCACATACTTGGCAAAAAAGGCAAACCATTTAGTGACTTCGAAATAATTAAGGATGCATTGGTGTAGCAGTAAGTGCGCTAGATGCCGACAAAGTTGAAAAATATAAACAATTGCCTCTTTCTAGAAGAAATATCACACATCGGTAGCACGAATTAACTCAAAATGTAACAGAGCAACTTTGGGCAGTTCTATAAAACGAAGAAATTTATTTTTCAATCGTTTTAGATGAAAGTACTGAAAAACCCGATTCTACAAAAGTTTTATATATTATTCGAGCTGTAACCAAAGATTTTCAGTTAACTGACAGAATTCGTGGAGTTGCCAATTTCGAAAACTTCAGAGAAGTATGCCGTCAATTAAAATTAAATTTAAGTAATTTATCCAGTGTCTGCACCGATGGCGCTCCTTCTATAAGAGGTTAAAAACGAAGGATTCATTGTATTGTTAAAAAATGATAATTGTAACTTGAAAAAGTTGATTTCTTTTCATTGCAAATTGCACCAACAAAATCTTTGCGCTAAATTTACCATTTTTGAAGACGTCTTGCAGAAAGCTATCTCTGGATGTCATCGAGAATTTCGGCAGATGCTAACTTTAGATGAGGAAACGTACCATGTTGATCTGTCCTACTACTGCAACGTTCGGTGGCTATCAACTGAACAGCTTTTGATAAAAATTTTAACTCTACAGAGAGAAATTTTAAATTTTTTTTAAGAACAAAGAAACCCATGTCATCTATCAGATAAAATATTTTACAGACTTATTGCATTTTTGTCTGATATCATGACAACACAAAATGATTGAAATATTTCCCTTCAAGGAAAAACGAAAGGTATATATGAAATGTGGCAGAAGATGCAAGCGTTTCGAAAAAAATTAAAAACAATACTGCTCCTTCAGATATTTCTGCAAAACACTTTCCTCAACTAGTAAAAATGTTAAATAAGCAAACATCTGAAAATAAAATATTCGACGAATATATAAGTGTCTTAAATGCTTTAATAAAAGAATACAATGAAAGATTTTCAGATTTTGCTAGCATATTCCATCTATGAAGCTGGTATTTGAGCCATATTTAGTAGATATATCGGAGGTACCTAAATAACTACAGATGGAGTTATTTGACTTAGGTGAAGACAGTATTCTAAAATCCCTTTTTGATGATCCAATAGAAATCTGAAAAAATGCTGTTACGAGTTAATGCACGCCATTTACTTTCCTGTTTTGTAAGTACATACAATTGCGAGTCAACATTTTCTTTAATGGCAAAAATCAAAACTAACTTAAGAACCCAAATTACTGATACTCATTTGGAAGATCAATTAAGACTTCGCGTTACGCAGTTTCAGCCATATAATAAACTACTTTCAAGCAAGAAACAAATACAAATATATCACTAATTCTTGAATCACATATTAAATATGAATAAATAATTTAAAGTTTTTTTTATAAATTATTTCTAATACTTTAACTAATTAGTTACTTTTAATGGCATTAAATTTTTGTTTTGTTTTATTAATTTAATTTTATTATTTTTTGTGTTTATTGAAAATGTGTAGAAAAAAAATTAATTTTAAATAAAGAAAAATAAAATAAAACAAATAATATTTGAACAGCAATAACTTTACAAAAGTTACATTTATCGGTATTGAAACATATTTGGGTTCCTTTGTTATTCCTGTATTAAATGTGGCCTCCCAGGTTAAAATGGTTCCCCACCTCTGTCCTATACCATGCGTCTCTTAGGTACATATAATTATATGTATATAGAAAATAAGCTTAAACCAGATTTGAGTGTCATTGTTATTAATTTGTTTGCCTTCAGTTATGAAAATGTTCATATCAGATGCTATATATATATGGGAGAGAGATTGAAAAATGGACCGATCCTGACCATATTTCATGAGGTCACTTTTTTTTGGCAAAAAAAAAATATACAAAACCAAATTTGACAAAATCTGTGCAATATTTTTGTTTTTTGACTGATTTATGTGAAGATCAGGAATCAGCTTCATATGGGGGCTATGACTAAGATTTGTTTTTGGACTACTGATAAATTAATGTAATAAACATACACAAACCCGGGATCTGTATGATAATGTGGATATAATGGTAATTTTAATCGATCTCATAAGGGTCATTTGTGTGGGGACTAGGTGAACAGAATTTCACCAATTTCAAGTTCATCCTTTGACCGATAGAAGCTTATATAATATATTTGATCAAAATATATTCACATTTGCGACCTGTAGTTGAATTACAAGTTTAACATGGGCACGCAGACTGCCGGAGAGGTAGACAGACAGACAGAAAGACAGACGGATGGACATCGCAAAATCGGCTCATAAAGTGACTCTGAGGTACTTGTTTGTAGAAAATGTACGTGTTTAAGAAAAGTTACTTTCTCGAGAAAAGGCACTTCTTTCAAAAAGATACTTTTTCAGAAAAGTTACTTTTTAAGAAAATTAGCACTTCTATTTAAAAGGCACTTATTAAGAAAATGTCTTTTTTATGAAAAGGCACTTTTTTATACCCTCCACTCCAGTGTGCAGAGGGTATATATAAGCTTGTCATTCCGTTTGTAATAATTAGAAAAAAAAAATTGGACCCCATAAAATATATATATTTGTGATCCTTATAACAACCGGAGTTGATATAGTGATGTCCGTCTGTCCGTCTGTGGAAATCACGATGACGGCATCAATCGGGCAGCTAGGGTGCTCGTTGATATAAAAAATGATTCACTATCATCCTGAAAAGTTTCCTATTTGAAATCGTCCAAATTGGTCAATTAGAGCCCGAGATTTGAATGAAGAACTAAAAAAAGTATTGAAAAAATATAATTTTCTATGTTGTTCTTGTCACGATCACTCCCTCAGTAGGACAGCTAGGGTGATCACTTTTAGTGAGAATAATTTAGCAAATTCATGGGAAGATTTCTGTTTAAAAAATAATTAAAATCAGTGGAACAGGTCCAGGGAAAACTCTGAAAAAGTAAAAGAAAAATGAAAAATTTGATGTTTCTATATTGTTCTTGTTGTTGTTCTGAATATTGCATTGCTGTCATAGATGGACTTGTTGTTTTTGTGGTCGTTGTGGTAATAATATAATAAAAACTAACCCTTTGTACATTTTTTTTTATCAACTCTGGTAGAAAAATTTAAAAGTTTCCATTGTTTTGGCATCACTAAAAAAATTCACTAGATCATTTCTATCATTGCCACGAGCCTGCCTGCAAAGTTTCAGATCGATTGGGTCACGGGAAAGGGGCTAAAATCGATCCAAAATTTTTTCGACAAGCAGACACTACGAGTTAATATAAAGGTAGTAAAAATTCACCAGCATCTAAAGTAAATAATGCTTAAATATGTACCTAGTTGTTAATAAAAAAAAACAATGTAAATTAAGCAAAAAAAAAAATGTTTATATATTAATTTATTTAAAGAGAAAAAAACAAAAATAACGTTTGATGTTGTATTTACATATACATACATACACATATTAAATAATACAAATAATATACATATATTCTATATATGTATATCCATAATAACTGCATGTTAGAAATAATTCGGTATACAATTTTATTTACATAAAATTCTGCAATATTTTGTTGTGGGGAAAATACATTTCTTTTGCATTAACAGAGTGTCACTTCATTTTGCTCAGCGTGACTATGCCACAGTAGATGGCGGCACAATTTCTGTTCTAATTAGCTTTGCAATAGTTATTTCTATTTTAACATGAATGTCAATATTTTCAACTAGATATCATATAGAACAATGTTAAGACTATACACGGGCTGGTCCTTTATTTCATACGTTTTTTCATTATTCTTTTACAAATATGAACATAAGTTTGGCATATTAACTTTTTGTTGTCTTTACAAAATAGAGTTACCGAGTTCATCAATGAGTTTTTTGCTTTCAAAACACTCCTACATAGTTATATAGAATTATTATTCGGTTTTATCTACAAAATATCTGATTGCGATTACATCTAATTTTTAAAAATTGTTTATAATTACTAAAGCATTATTATTCACATAAATACAAAATTGCACTTCGCAAATTTTCCATTCAAATTTTAGAAAATATCAATTCTAAAAACTGAAATTAAATGTCCAATTATAAATTATAATATATTAATTGAATTTCAGAAAATCATATCAAAACGTCGGAAATAATAGTTTTAAATTTAGAAGACATCAATTGCACCAAATTCCAAAAAAACACCAAATATGTTTACATATAAAAAATGTTTACATTAAAAAAAATTTTTGGCATTCAGGAGAAATTAATAGCTTTTCAGTAACTTCTTTCAACGATAGTCAAATCGCTAAAAAAAAAAATATAATAACAAAATTATCAGTAAAACTTTTAAACGATATTCGCTATTGTTAAAGTCAGCTGTTGTTGTTATCTAAACGACAACCATGTTTGTGTTGTTTATTCAATCGATAAAAACTTAAATTTTTAGGTTGAAATGTCGTCATACATAAATAAAAATCATAAAATAGTGAAAATATTTTGCTTTAATTAAAAAACTTTTTTATATAAATAAAAAAATTAAATAGCATATTCAATTCATTATCTCATTTTCAAATAAATAAACAGAAATATTAGTAAAAAAAATAGAGATATTAAACATAAACATAAAATCATCCTGTCAAACACGAAGTAATTTGTTTTTTCTATTCTTCCTTGTGTTTTTCGCTTATTTTGACAGAGATGCCACTCGTTTACAATTTAATTAAATAGAAAAATAGAGATTTCGACTCTCGTTAAGATGTCTGTACTTAGTGAGTCACTTAATCCTTAGTGCAAACAACAATAGCTGTCGATATATTTTGCCATTGTCGGATCGTTGAAATTTACAGAATCGGACTACAGAAAACATTAATTTAAATTCAATGAATTTTATAAAACCTCAAATGATATTTAAGAATTGCAAACATAAAAATTGTTACATAAGTAAACGCAATTTGATGAGAACGTTATTTATATATAAATTTTCACAATTTTTTTTGGATGAATATTTGTAGTTCTTCAGAAAATAAAGATAACAAATTATTTTATTTAAAATTTTTGCAATATTTGGTTTTTTGCGTTTGGCATCCCTAATTTAATTATTTATTATTATAAATTTATTCTCTATGTTTTCCAAATATGGCAATATTTTTTTGAAAAAAAGTTGAGAGAGCTTTTTTCGGTTATTATTTT
Source organism: Cordilura impudica (assembly GCA_963682025.1). Classification (NCBI taxonomy): domain Eukaryota; kingdom Metazoa; phylum Arthropoda; class Insecta; order Diptera; family Scathophagidae; genus Cordilura; species Cordilura impudica. Next base: position 241,631,760 of record OY821520.1, on the reverse strand, counting down.
GTTACTCCATCCGACCTATATTTATTTATTTATTAAAAGTGGATGTCACATACAACAAGATATAAATCTTTTTAATTACAGTATGTGATCTTATAATGATACAATCAATTTGTGATAGTAGTTACAATACTTTTAAGAAACAAGAAAAATATAAAAAAAAAAATAATTTTAAATTACAAAAGTATAAAAATATAAGTAAAAAATTAATACGTAATGGGAGACTATAGAATATATAATATAATCACAAATGAAACAATAATTAAGAAAGTTGAAAATTAGAGACCAAATAACTTTTAAAAAATTCATTTTTAAATTGTAAAGCGTTGTCTGTTATTTGTAAATTGTTGGGTAACGAGTTCCACAGACATATGGTATTTATAAAAAATTGCCAACTAGAGATTAATGTTCGATATCGTAATTGTATAAGATTATTTCCTCTATTGGATCGTGCAAATTGAAGGCATTCAAATAAATAAGATGGTTCTTTGGTGTATATTACTTTGTGAAGTAGAATTAATGATCTTATTTTTATTAAGGCCACGAGGTCAACTCCGTACAGAGACTTAGAATATAGAGAAGTTCCATCATATCTCTTTATACCATACACATAACGTAGGATCGCATTGTAAGCTACTAATAATCTCATTTTACTTTCTGAATCACAAAAAGCAAATATCTCACAACCATATAGTAACTTCGGAATAATGAAAGTTTTCGCGAGAAGCACACGAATGTTTAATGGTGTAAGATGTTGTATAGCGTACAACGTTCTTAGCATTACAAATATTTTTCCAGATGCAGAATTAATCTGATTGTTCCACGTGAGCGATTTATTAAAAATGATTCCCAGATTCCTAGCAGATTCCACAATTTCAATATTCTGATTACCTAATGATACTGGAATATCTATAGGGATGGTTTGATTTCTTTAAGTTATAACTAAACATTTTGATTTTTTTGGATTTAAGTAAAGTTCATTTGAAGAACCCATTCAAATATTATATTGGCCGTAATGAAGAAATATTTGGCCAGTTAAAAGCCAAAAAAGCACGATTTAATGCATATAGCCACCCTACACAACCATTACCTTTGCAATGGAGGTTAGGGCGAGCTATTTAATTAGTAAAAACAAATTAAACGAGAAGTTATGTCATATAACCGGAAACGCATGCATATAGGAAATGCATGCATATTTTTCCAATATTTTGTTTACATTTATCATCAGTACTCAAACCGAGGTGGAGGGTATCAAAGATTCGGCACAGCCGAATTTAACACTCTTACTTGTTTAAAAAAGGCATTTATTAAGAAAATGTGCTTTTTAAGAGAGCAAAAAGCCACTTTTTTCAAAAAAGGTACTTTTTTCAAAACAGGTACTTTTTTCAGAAAATGTACTTTTTCCGGAAAAGGTACTTCTTTCATTAAAGGTACTTTTAAAATGGGCAATTTGTTAAGATAAAAAATGTTCTTTTTTGGAAAGGTGCTTTGTTAAGAAAATGTACTATTTTGAGAAAGGATTCTTTTTACGAAAATCTTAATTTTAAGAAAAGATACATTTTTAAGACAAGGTTAGTTCCTTAAGAAAATACATTTTTTTCTAAAAGGTACTTTATTTAATTTATTTTTTTATGATTCCAACTGAAATACACAAAACTATAAAATCATCTTCCAATGCATGTAATGCAATTCGTAGATAATCAGTTTTTAGAATCAACAATATGGGTGGCTAAATTGATGAAAGTTTTACGATAAGTTAAAAAAAAATCATTTCAAGACATTTTTTTCCAATTTCTAATAACTCCGGCCGAATTTATATGGTTAACAAGATAAAAGTCTTATAAGAAAAAAACAAACAAACCAAGAAAACAAATTTGATTTGCTAGCTACCGCACCGGATATAAGGCCTAAACTAGCTAACAAACCAAAAGAGATCAAAAGAATACAAAGAAGAAAAAAACACCGAAAAACACAAATGAAAAACTCAAATAAAAATTCAGATTTCACGTACAAGAAAGTGAGAACAGTTATTTAGTGTAATCGATGCCGTTAGATAGCAGTTTTACTGCTAACCAAAGCTTTTGTAAAAATAGCATCCAGCAAAAAAGTTTGAATAAAAAAACCATCTATCTATGGAAAATTGTCAAAACTCCATAACAACAGGAAAAACTTTCTTTCTTCTTCAAGCCAGAGTATAAAAAAAAAATTGCTGGCTTAGTTGGTGGTTTTTTTCTTATTGCTTTTACGAGTATTATGGCCATAATATTCTGGCTTAAGCTAATGTGTTTTTTTTTTTACACTAAACAAAAGACTTAAGACACAAATATATTGTAGTGTGTTTTTTTTTTTGTTAATACTAATACAATTTCTTCGGTACATGTCTTATAGGTCTTTTTTTTTTATAGCTTTTAGCTAAATTATGTTTAGAAAAAAATGTAAAACTTCTCTTTTTTTTTTTTTTTTGGTTAAAAACAAAAATTATTCACATTATCCAGAAACTGAGTATTTTGTTGGTATTTTTTTCTTATATCTATACAGTTAATATGCATTGGAATTTCTTATACGGCAACAAAAAAAAAAAAAAAAAAAAACAACATACGACAGCACAGCTAAGATTTGCTTTAAGATTTGCTTTAAAAATATCTATCTGTCTTTTAGATTGTGTTGATGGAAACGTGAAGTCACACATGATTGATTTGTTTGTAGCTTATTGTGGTCTATCCCAACGAAAGCCATCATTATCATTGTTGTGGCATTTGCTTCACTATAAAAAAGCCTTAGATAATATCATGGGAAATGAAGAAAGTTATTGGTTTAGAATTAAGAAAAAAAAATTTTTTTTTAAACGAAAAACATGATTGTTTCATACAAACCCTGCGACTGCAAGCAAATTAAGAAAAACAAAATAATATTCCGAATTTTTCGAAAATGTTAAAATGTTAACACAAAAATCACTTGTAAAACATTAATATCGGAAATAATAAGTTTCTTAAATTTCATATGAAGCCATCAGAAAATTAATTTTTTTCAAACTGAATTATATTATTATTATTGTCCTTAAATTAAGTTATGTGCTAACAACGTGGACGAACGATAAATCCAGCGTCATTAGGATGTTTCAATCGAGTGTTTGGCAGTGTTTCACAGCAAATACCAGAAATTAAATATAAATATATCACTTCACACCTTAGATAAGGGAACCAGCAGGACAATGGTGTAAAAGGTATCTTTTTTGAAGAATATTTTTCAATATAAGTAACTTTAACTTAAAGTATTTTTCTTAAAAAAAGCCTTTTCTCAAAAGAAACTTTTCTCAGAGTACCTTTTTATTTAAAAAATTATTAAAAAAAACTCTCCTCTATTACAAATGTATATCTTATAAATAAAAAAGTATATTTAATAAAAAAAGTGTTTTTATTCAGAAAGAAAAGCATCTTGTATTAAAAACAAGTACCATTTTTTGGATAAGTTTCTTTTATTAAAGAAGTACAACTTAATATAAAAAGTGTCTTCAATCCAAAAAAGAAGTTTTATTAAAAGTAAAAAAAAACATCTGTTATAAACAAAGTACATCCTATTAAAAAAGTACATTTAACATAAATTTTATATTATTTTTAGAGAGTAGCATTTCTTAAATAAGTGACTATTCTTATAAAAGAACTTTTACTTATAAAACATTTTTTCCTTAAAAAAGAATCTTTTCTTAAAAGTAACTTTTCTTCAAAAAGTACCTCTACTACAAAATGCCTTTTCTTAAAAGCTACCTTTTTATTTCAAAAGACACCTGCAAAAAAATAAATTTGTAATATAAAGGTACCTTTTTTTAGTACCTATCAATAGAAAAGCATTTTTTGTTAAAAAATAGTTTTCATTAATACAGTACCTTTTATTAAAAAATACGTTTTAATAATAGTACCCTGTATCAAAAAGTACCTTTTATTAAAGAAGCTTTTTTTATAAAAAGAAAAGTAATTTTAATTAACAAAGTACCTTTTATTAAAAAATTATCTTTTTTTTGAAAAAAGTACATTCCATTAAAAAGTACTTTTTAATAAAAATATCTTTTATTAAAAAAGTATTATCTACTAAAAACAAGTGCATTTTGTTTAAAAAGTACCTGCTATTTAAAACGACTTTTTAATTAGTACGCACTACAAAAAACTGTATATTTTTAAGAAGTACCACTTCTTAACTAAGTACATTTTCTTAAAAACTAAATTTTCTAACAAAAATACCTCTTCCTAAAAAATTTATTTTTCTTTTAAAAGTACCGTTTCTTCAAAACATATATTTTCTGAAAGAGGTACCTTTCCTTCAAAAACCAGATTTTCTTAAAAAATTACCTTTTATTAAAAAGTGTGTTCTACTAAAAATGTATGTTTTCTTAAAGGTACATTTTCCTCAAAAAGTACATTTTATTAAGAAAGTACCTTTTATTAATAAAGTAATTTTTACTAAAAAAGCACGCTTTATTGAAGAAGTACCCTTCATTAAAAAATAGCTATCTGTTAAAGAAGTACATTTTCCTACAAAAGTAGTTTTCTTAGAAAATTAGCTTCTCTTAAAAAATGAGCTTTTATTAAAAAATACCTATTATTAAAAATGTAACTTTTTTTTTTTAAAAAGTACCATTTCTTAAAAATGCCACTATTCTTCCAAAAGGTATGTTTTTGTTAAAAAGTAAATTCTTAACGTTTTTGTTTAAATACCATTACCTAAACATATATATTTTCTGAAAGAAGTACATTTTTTCAATAAATAAATTTTTTTGAAAAAGTACATTATTTAAAAAGCACCTTTTCTTTAAAAAGGTACCTTTTCTTTAAACAATACTTTTTATTAAAAAGTAGCTTTCATTTAAATATACTGTTCAAATATGAACACGATTAGGACGCTAGAATGATAGTTCTTAATAATCATTAATTATTTTATGTTATCTTGAGATGTAACATGTGGTCCTTCGAATATAACATATTTTTTTTACTTGTATCAGTGATGGCGTATAAATCTAAAAATTTTTATATTTATACGTTATAAGTTAAAAACAAATAAGCGTAATCAGGGCTAAAACATTGTTTGTACTAAAATAACAAAAGTGAAAATACTGAGGTATTTAAAAGTGTAATCACGGCGAAAACAGTGACTGTAGTGACATAACAAAAGTCAAAATACATGAAAATAATAAAAGCAGGAAATTAAAATGGCACAACAACAATCAATGTACGCAGATGGTTTGATTGATAAATATTTTTTTTTTATTCTATTACTTTATTTATTTATTGTGCTTTCCTGTACAACAAGAATATTATTCTTATAATTACAGTACAGGATTAATTAATTATAAGGGTATAATGTGCTGATATAAATGAAATTAATTACATATATTAATTATTTATGAAATAAAATAAGGGGAAAAAAAATAACAAAAATCAAAAATTTAAAAAATTTTACTTTGCAAAAAAATCAAAGCACATCCAAAGGCTATGGAGAACAGCCAACAAGTGCTTCGATAAGCTGACAATAGGCCGGTTCACTAATCTGCGCGTAAACAACAACCCTGTTATATTTACAACGATTTTATACTACAAAGCGTGATCGTCTTTTGTGATGTGTATTGTAAACTAATGCATCAGCTGTTTTTTGTTTTGTTTTTTTTTTATCAATTTGAAAGCTTAAAATTTCAAAAAGAATTTGCAGATAAGAAAAATGTCCAAAATTACTGAAAAAGAACAAATTAAAAATTTTTTAGTACAAAATGCAGTTGACGAAATTGAATTTGTAGAGATACTGGATCTTGAAGGTACGTTATTACTTGCAATAATAAAAACAGTACAAAAAAATAACCACTCTCCTTTTGCAGATATGTACATGTGAACATGATGCGATTGACCTCATTTTAGATGAATTAGTTGATGACATTATTTTAGTTAAAGTGTACCGCTGCGGAGCTTGGAATTCGTTTCGAAATTCAATGAAGTGGTCACTCAATGTTTTAACCCAATTAGATGACAACAGATTTCTGCAAATGCTGAGGGTTAGTCAAATTGAGTTTCATACACTGGTGTCTATGATTTCCGGAGATACAGAATTTAACCAACCCCATTAATGTGAACAATTTCCAGTTAAGTACCAGTTAGCAATTGTCCTATACAAACTTGGGTCATCTGGAGAAGGGTCTTTTCATTATTTTGATACATTTTTTTTATTATTTTGATCCATTTACCTCAAAATAAAAAATTAAAAAATAAACAATTGTTTTGGAAGCTCAACAGTCAGCTGTTTCAGTCTTGTAAATGTTTAGTCTTGCAGATGTACTATAGCTTTTACCCTTGTACTTTAAAACAACGTAGTAAATTTCAATTTCATACATTTTGTTGTTGTGGTGTTGCAAATAGTAGTACTTTTACTATATCTACAACATTTACAAGGATTACAAGGGTACTTTACTACCGAGAGTGAAAACCCTTAATTACTTTAGGAAAATAAAAGTTGTTCACTTTACATTGCTTTAAATTACAAATCGTTTGACGTACTATCTCTCCTCCATATGGTAGAGCCATCTTCTACGAACTTTAAAAAGTATCCAATAAAAAGTAGAGTATTATATTATTAATGTTAGGAGATTAAAAAAATCCTATTAAACTCAAATATTTCTGAATTGTTAATTTAAGAATATTCAAAGTCACATCAAATATTTAAAAGTAAATAGTGGTGGCTTCGTGCACAAATCAAAAGACATCTTATTTGTATTTCTTTTTGTTAATAATTTTAAATCAATAATATTAATATTAATAATAAAGTGGTTTCCCGGTTTAACGAACGATATAATGACACTGTAACAATGTTGACAATGGAACATCATCATCTTCATTAAAATGTGGTTGGCTTGAGATAACAATTTTATTCCTTCTGTTCTGAGGACATAATATTGGACTAGAGACTATTTTTGTAATGCAGCTCTAGAAATCTTATGGCGTTTTGGTCCATGGGTTGTATTAATGGTGTAACATTTTCTGGATATATAGGGCCCATACCTTGCCAGCACTCGTTTCTTTGACCAACTCTTATACTAGAGGATGGCAAGGCACGTTTTCCAAAATCAGAACAGAATTTTGTTGTAAATTGTTTTTTTTTAAATGATTCTACTCGCAAAATTGATTTTAAAATAATTATTGTAATAAGAAACTATGCTTTTTATGCGTCGAAAAATCATTTTATTTCGATGCTTTTTCGATTTCCCTATCATAAGGGGTTTAGTTTTTTATATAATTTTGTAATTTTTCTACCTAGTGCAGTCTTTCACCGGAAACATTTTCAATGAGAGCCCTGTTTCATCAGCGCTGAATATAGCACAAATTATGCTGATCAATAAATAAATAAATAAGTAATAAAAGGTTGTACTAACTCTGCTTGAGAGGAGAGTTTCTCACCAGGCTCTTTCTTTAGTCGAATTATATATCTGTTTTAAAACGAGACGACGAACCATGGCCTGCGTTAAATTGGCCACCATAAAATTGTGTATATAATTCGATAGCTTTTATTTTTAAAATAGGCCCAGTTATTGGAATATTTTTTCTTTTTTTCCATTTGGAATCATTTAAACAATCTTGATTCCATTTTTGGAAACTCACCCTTTTTCATAGCTCATCTATTTTTCGACCCAAAATTTTTTTTCCATATTTTTTTTTTAAGTTTCCATTTTGATTTTATAATTGTGCATATAGAGGATTTTAGTATTCCATATTTATTGGATAAAGCCCGTACACATTCACCTTTTTTATAATCTTTCACGATTTCAATTTTTCTCTAAATGAAAGTCTTTTTCTACTTGACTTGACTCAGCAACTCACATAGAATAGAAAAAACAAAACATTTTGAAGTCAGAAAAAAAGCATTCTTCTAAAATTCACTTGTTGTGTAACTTATATATTTTTTTTAGTCCGGTCAAATTAGACCAAAAAAGAAGAGTAAAGGTACATAAATTTACAGCAAGCTGAAAGTGCGTGTTTAAAACATACCTAAAAATAACACCTGAAAGTTCCTCATCATTCCGGTGCTTGGAAAAAAATTTATTCGAGGTCAAAGGTCAAAAATCTTGAAAAAAATTAGTTTGTCGCGATTTTCAGCAAAACGATAAGTTTTATCATAAAATCATCTCAGACACAAATTGTAGACCATAAAATTCTCTATAAAAAATGTACCAATACTTTTTTTTTCTTAGAATCATCGTTTCTGAGATATAACGAGTTAAATAATTGTAAGAGTTGTAATCGTTATAATGTGCATAAGTACACCACGTAGATACATCTCTGAAGCTGTGATGTAACTAAAAATATTTTTCAATCGGTATACATAAGTATAAGAGAGTATTAGGTAGAATGAAATCCAGTCCCTTAATTTATACGCCAGTGTAACCTTGAGAAAACATCTGTCTCCCTGTTCAGTTGATGCTATGGTCGCACACCTGCTTTGTGTCAGAATGCCCGGCAAAAGCCGTTATTGCTCGAAGCGTATATGAATATGATTTGGTTGCTGTTGAAGCTAAGTATCATCGAGATTGCCAGGTTTCTTTCTTGAAACCTTCCATGGAGGTAAAGTTGGTCGTCCGCAAGACGAAGCTATGAATCTGGCAATGGATGGAATATTTACTTACATTGAAAACAGCGATGACTGTCAGTTCACTTTATACAAACTAAGTAATGTTTGTAAAACTACAACTTTAGATAATAGGACGGTAAAGATGCGACTAAAAATTAAGTATGGGGATAAACTTATTATCACAGAAAAATCGGGAACATCAACATTTATATGCTTAAAAGACAATCATCATGATATTTTGAATCAAGCTTGGTACGAAAAAAAATGAATATAAAAGAAGAACGATTCAGAATTCTAGAAGCAGCAGCGGCTATCATTCGCGAAGATATTCAAGCCGCAGTGTGTGATAATTCTAACTACCCTCCACCAGGTCGCATGTTTGAAGATTTAAACAATGAAATTCCAGAGTCGTTGACATATTTCACGGAACGAGTGATTTTAAAGAATAAAGGATCGAATTTAGATCATTTAAAATTAATATGCAAAAATATTTGCCATAGTATTATGGCTGCTGTTCGACCAAGGTCTTTTAAGTCTAAATTACAATTAGGCCTCGCAGTATTTTTTCATCGAAGATTCGGCTCTAAACGCCTCATACAAATTTTTTCGTCCTTTGGTTTGTGTGCATCTTATAATGATACAATAATATACGAAGCAGCAGCAGTTTTTCATCGTCCTCCTCATGTTTTACAGCCAGAAAGTGGAACACTTATTCAATAAGTTGCAGACAATACTGATATCAATGTCAATGCCTTAGACGGTAATAACATGCTCCACATAATGGGTATTACTCAAATTGTTACCCCAAAACAATCCGTTTTACTGGAAGAACCGATGCCACGAATACAAGAAGCTCTTTCAGCTAAAGATTTCAAGGCAAAAGCTTATGGGCCCATACAGATCTATCAAAACGATGGTGTAGTAGGTTACAGCAAAATAAATGTCTTTCCTCAAAAAAAAACTGATGTAGTATGGTTTTATTGGAATGGAAAAATGCATCTTTACCCGGTTGGAATGGTTTTATTGAACGTTTAACAGAGAATCATATAAATTATTCTAACTCTCAAATCTTATTTTTACCATTTATTCATCAACCAGCTAGTAATTATAATACCGTATATACGACTTTACTTTGTGTATTGGAGAATGCGAAACGGTATGGTCATACTGTACGTTTCGTGACTTTCGATCACCCCTTGTAGGCAAAAGCTCGAGAAATTGTATCAGCCGCACATGACGGCTCTGAAGTATCAAAAATCATCATTAGACTCGGAGGATTTCATCTTCTAATGTCTTTTCTTGGAGCAGTTGGTCATATTATGCGCGGCATGAAAGAAGTACTTGAAGAGATCTGTGCTGTAAAGACATTTAAAAAATGCTGAATGGTCATGCATACGCAAGAGCTGTTCGAGCTCATACTCTACTTCAGCTTGCTTTAGCAATTATAATACTAAAAGAAGTTGATATTAATGACATCATGGAGGCAGATCTAATAATTTATATGGACCATATATTAGATAACACGCTTTCATACAATGATATTGAAAATGATGATGAAGTATCTGGAGCTTTATTTGATGAATTTAATGAAAAACTAAAAGATTATGAGGAGCGAGGACCAACTGCATTTTGATTCAATATTTTGAAATGTTTTCGATCGCTAAAGAGTTTTTAAGAGCTGAGCGTATGGGGAATTGGAAACCTCATTTAAACTGAGTTAAAGAAATGCTTCCTTATTTTCAGTCGTTTGGACATTTTCCTTATGCTAAGTCTGCACACCCTTACTTGCAGGATATGCAACAATTACAAAATATAATAGATCCTGAAGCTTACGAAAATTTTTCTGAAGGATTTTTTACTGTCAGACAAAATAAGTTGTGGAACTTCAACGGACATGGTTATCGAGCAGTCTATGATGAAAGCTATGAAGATAGATGGAGGTATTGCTCGAGGGAGAAGTACGAAAGAGAGTGTCATAAGTAAATGGGTTTATAGTATGCATGCTATGAATACAGTTTGTGAAAAATTAGAAGATCTTGCTAATGTTAGGATGGACACGACCGAGCAAGAAAAATTATAGGTACATTTTTTATAGAGAATTTTATGATCTACAATTTGTGTCTGAGGTGATTTTATGATAAAACTTACCGTTGTGCTGAAAATCGCGAAAAACTAATTTTTTTTCAAGATTTTTGACCTTTGACCTCGAATAAATTTTTTTCCAGGCACCGGAATGATGAGGAACTTTCAGGTGTTATTTGAGAGTATGTTTTAAACAATTACACATACTTTCAGCTTGCTGTGAATTTATGTACCTTCAAATGTCTAGATTGACCGGACTATTTCTTTTGTTTGAGTTTGTTTGCATTAACAGACTTTTTTATAAAGTAAGGAATTTTAAATATTAAAATAGAACATATATTTACACAGATTTTATTTCGCCTCTCTAGTTTTGCATATACAGGAACAATAAATTCTTCTCCTTTTGTTTAATTTTTCTTATTTTTAATTATTTTAAACAAATTTTTCTGTTTAATTCTTTATATCGAGTACTAAATCATGTTTTCATTCGTAATATAAGGTACTCTATGTAAATATTTGGCTGTTCGTTAAATCGCGATTTCGTTAAACCGAGAATTCGTTAACCCTTGAATGCATGATTATTTATTTTGAATTAAAAAAAAATTTTTTCTATAGAAATTCAGTCGGAGATTACGTAAAAAATAATTTAAAAAATCTAGGTAATAGTTTTGAGTTTATATATTTTTAAAAAAGATGTATGTAGACTTTTAGCAACAATATGCGTTTGCTACTAAAATTTTTGAGACATAAAATATAGTCATATATTTACATTATATAAAATTCATTATATATACATATGAATGAAATAATGCAAAGTAATTACGATTTTTGTTGTGGCATAAAGAAACCTTACATTTGATGCACTCAGTCCTTGAAAATCCATTTCAACCTGGAATCTTACATCTATTCTTAGAACCGCATCGATTTTCGTCATGGACTATACCATCCGTTCGAATATCCTGCGGCGGTATAGATTTCATAGGACATCGATGTTTTTTTGGTCTCTATCTGCATTTCCATATGACTGGTTGAGGGTCTTCCTCTTTTATTTAAGTTATACGTTTTATAGGAGCATAATGTCTCCGCCAGCTCTGACCTAAAGTCTGCTAATGTATAATTTGGGTATTTTTTTTATATAGTACCCATGAATTGATTACTGCCAAATCAATCATGTGATAAAATAATCGAATGTACCACTTGCGACTTTTCACCCTGATCTTATACCTGCCCAAAAAGCTGTCCATGAAGTCAACTCCTCCCATATGGGCGTTGTAATCTTTTACTATTTTTGGACAAGCTATTGAGATCTGTCTCTTCTGCTTTTTGTCATATCTATTTGCAGTTTCTGCTGGTTAAGCGCCCACATATGTTGACGCTAATGTGACTAGTTTATTGTCTTTCCAGCATGTCACTGAAATATCCACAGTTTCATAATCAGCAACTTGTTCCTCATAGGTTCCTCGGGCAACAGAATGTTTCATGTATTCTTTTATAGTCGGCAATTTGCATTTCTTTCCGAGCCGGTTCCTTTGAATAGTACCCAATGCATATATTCCTTGAGTACATAGGTAATACAGTAGAGGAACAGACGTGTAAAAATTATCGAAATATATTATGTGGTTCATTTTGGGTGGAATTGAATGGCACAATCTCACCACTGTATTGCCGACTACGCCGATATCAGGTTCATCAGACAACTTGTCAATATCTTGCTTACCTGAATATATTTCAAAACTATATGCATATCCAGATAGCGAGCACAAAACAAACAACTTTAAACCCCATTTATGGGGTTTGTTGGGTAAGTATTGTTTCATAAAATGTGCTACCTTAGTGGAACACATTTGTTCATCCAAAGAGAGCCTTTGTTCAAATGTTGCAACACTCACAAACAATTTATTCAAGTGTTCCACAAATGGTCTTATTTTATGAAGACGGTCATGGTTCGGGTGACCAATAGGTTTGTGCTGTGAATTATCATTGAAATGAATTACGGACCTTATCTTCTCAAATCTGTTTAGCATCATCGCCTGTTGTATATGATTGAACCCATATTTACCCCAGTAGGATCCTACATTTGGATAATGATACACAGACATAAATATGATGATACCTAGAAATTTACGGATTTCAGTAGCATTTACAGGAGGACAGTTGGAGACCATTTTTTGCGTGGTATATAAATTAGTTTGTTCGACAATGACACTGAGGATATCCTCATTTATAAATTCAGAAAAAAATTGGAATGAAGTCTCAAGTATAGATAATCGGGGGGACAGGTCTGTATTGTCCATAAAATGTATGCGATCTTCACTGTATTCCAAATTGCGCTTTTTCCAAATAAGTTCCCCGCTTCATTGCCTCCAATCTGCAACACCGGGGACGCTTGAATGTGATTGGATATATGATGGACCTGGAGCCGGATTATTGAACTGATAATCGTCTAACGATCGGCCTGCTTCCCCACCTAAGGAAGGATCTTCATTGTCTGGATCTTCATCATCATCACTATTGTCCTCTAATTCTTTCATTAGATCTTGAGCGTCGTCAGGGTAATAACCAATTTCGCTGAGGTCACCCACATCCACTTCGTCTTCAGAAATATCACCATTTTCAAGAAAGGTGAGAAATTCTTCGATATCTTTATCCTTTAAACTCTTTGGCATTCTAAAACTCAAAGCAAATAAATTTAAAAAATAGTAAAAAACCAAAAGTAACCGTTTATTATTAGATATTTGGCAAACGCATAATGTAGACATTTGTCAACATATAGTATTTCCCAAAAATCTCTCATTTACCCAATCAGATTTTTAGTAGTTTACCTGGCAATAGATCAGAAATATTTTTTTTTTCCAATTAGATAACTCACTTCTTTATAGGAAACTCAAAAATATAAAATGTTACTTCAAACAACACACTGATCTCTATCACGCACCACAATAAAATGTCAAAAATTTATAAAACTAAGCAGCCAAAACATATTTTAATGGTTCTTTTCACATTGTTATTATTGTATGTACTTAGGAACAAGCTTTTATAAATGCACACAATCAAGGTCATGACTAAAATTAAGTGGAACTGGATTATAGACAATTGGCAACAATATGCATTTAAGGGTTAAACCGGGAAACCGCTGTATTAAAATAAAAAACTGACCAGAATTTAATGGCTTTTACTTCCTTTATCTCATACATAATTCTGCTTTCATTTTGACTTCCATATACAGAAAAAAGTAAGAAATTTAAATTTAGAAATAATTTTAACCACTTTTATTTTCTTCATATAAGTATAATCTATGTGAAATGGAAGTGGTTCTACCGTTATGCTCTCATAATCATTAATGATGTGTGGTCATTATTTGTTTAACATATCTTAAAAATATAAATTTGGCTGAAAGTTTGTTAGTTTGAAAAAAAAATGACCCACTAAAGTATATTTGGTTTTACTAATTTGTATAAAAATTTTTTTTTTCAAATCAGCCATATATGCTAATAAATATATAATAACTTACAAATTAAAAGCAAGCAATGAATGAGTTTTAAATAAATGGGATAACACCATATCCAAGGTAATTTCAAATAAGCTAGAAATATTGATGTGGAAATAAATTGAAATACTTGTTTATTGAATATTAAGAAGAGGTACTTTTTAAAAAAACGGTGCAGAGCTGATAGCATTTGTAGCTTTTCTCAATAATCTGTATTAGTCTTATAAGTTATATTATAAATCTAATAAATAATGACAATAACAAAAAACTGTACTTTTTTTTACATTGTAAAGAATTACTTTTAAAGAAAATTTATTTTTTTATGAAATGGTACTTTTTCAAGAAATGATACTTTTTCAAGTAAAGGTACTTTTTTGAAAAAAGAAATACTTTTTCAAGAAATTGTACTTTTAACAAAAAGGTGTTTTGTTAAAAAAGTACTTTTCTAATAAACTAGTTTTTTTAAGAGAGGATACTATTTTTAGAGAATTTATCATTAAAAAGATACCTTTCTAAGAGAATGTACTATATTATGAAGAGATACTTTTTTAAGAAAATGTTTGTTAAAAAAAAAAATACTGCCTTAGGAATTGGTATTTTATAAGAAAAGGTACTTATATGAAAAAGGTACCTTTTTTAAGAAAAGATGCTATTTTTATAGAATTCATTATTTTAAGAAAAGATACTTTTAAATAATAGTGCTTTTACAAGAAAAGATACCTTTTTAAGAAAAGGTATTTTTTTTAAAAAAAGGTAGTTTTTTAAGAAAAGGTACTTTTAAAAAACTTACTTTGGAAAAAAGGTACTATTTGAGATAATTTATTATATAAAAAAATACTTTTTTAAGAAAAGGTATGTTTCTAAGAAAAGTCAATCCCTTAAGAAAAGGTACCTTTATAAGAAAAGGTACTTTTGTAGAGAAGCTTCTTTTGACGAAGATACACATTTTAAAGAAAACTTACCTTTTTAAGAAAATTTAGTTTTTTAAGAAAATTTACTTTTTTGAGAAAATATTCTTTTTTAAAAAAATCTATTTTTTAATAAAAGGTACTTTAAAAAAAAGCATTTTTTAATAAAAGGTACTTTAAAAAAAACGCATTTTTTATAAAAGATACTTTTAAAAAAAAAGCATTTTCTAATGAGAGGTACTTTTTTTTGAATAGGTATTTTTAAAGAAAAATTTAGCTTTTTTGAGAGAAGGTACCCAAAAAAAAGTAATTTTTTTAACAAAGCCTACTTGTTAAGAACAGGTACTTTTTAAAAAAGTTTGATTTTATAGAAAAGGTAGCTTTTCAATAAAAATTTACTTTTCCCAGAAATTTCACTTTTTAGAAAAGTACTTTTTTGATAAACTTATTTTTGTAATAAGATTACTATATTAAGAGAATTTATTATCTAAATAAATAGATACTTTGTTAAGAAAAATTATTCTATGAAGAAAACGCTCGCTTATGAATTGGCACTTTTAAAGAAACAGGTACTTATTTATAAAAAAAGGTACTCTTTTACGAAAATGTACTATTTTAAGGAATTCATTATTTTAAATTAGCTACTTTCTTAAAAGATACATCATAAAAGGTACATAATAAAAAAGAAACTTGTTTAAGAATGGGTACTTTTTGAAGAAAAATTAATTTTTTAGGCAAAGTACACTTTTTAAAAAAAGGTACTTTTTAAAAAGGGATAATTTTTTAAGAAATGTTTTTTAGAGAAGATTTTTTTTTTAATGAAAAAAAATTTTTTTAAGAAACCTACTTTTTTTAAGAAGACACTTTTTGAGAAAGGTACTTCTTTTAAACAGGTACTACTTTCTTTAGAGGGAACTAAAATCCTTTAAAAAAATTACTAGATTATTTTTAAAAAAGTTGTAAAACATGTATAAATAATTAACATCGTCATATATTTGAGTTTATACAAATAATTTTTAACGGTTTATTTTTACTTTCACATCTTTTGTTTTTGTTTTGTTTTGCTAACTTATAATTCTGAAAATTGTTTATGATTTTTTCATTTTTCTTTTTTTTAATTTTTTGTGTGTTTGTCTGTAGTTGATTTCTTTTTGTAGTAGCGGCTAATATTTTGCTATTAATTATATATACATATTTCATTTAATAACTAGTTTATGGCTTTAAAGAATTTTAGTTGTATACAAAGAAATTATGGGATTTAAAAAAATTCATAAATGGCTAAACATTTAACACAAAAACTCTTATTTTTTTTTTTGCTATTAAAACTAATAAGTAGGTTGCGAGGTGTTAAAAAATCATATATACATACATATAATAATAGAAAAGTTTTGACAGTGGTTTTTTGAACAAATAAATAGAAGTTGTAGTATTTTGTACGACATTTTTTTTAATTATAGGGCCAAAAATATTCTGAAAATCATGAGCTATAACCGACCACCCTTCTACTATGTTCCTGATAAAATAATTATTCTAAATATAAGCTTTTTCTCTCTGAGTATAGATAGCATTTTTTATTATAAAAAGTTTTAGCTCTAAAATTTTTTTAAAACTTCAGTTAAACTACATTTTAAATAAAATTTTTGCTCTGAATAAATTATGTTTGATTCTATTACAAGCATTCAAAGAAGTTAAAGCAATGACTTCAAATTGGAAATATTTTATAATAAATTAAAAATTACTTTTCATTTCAAAATTATTTTAAATTGGTTAACTGTTTATTACAACCAGTAATTTTTTATTCCGAAAAGTACCTCTGTTAAAAAAGTACCTTTTATTAAAGAAATACCTTCTATTAAAAAAGTATCTTTTATTAAAAAAATACCTCTTATTGGAAAAGTACCTTTTATTAAAAAATAACTTTTTTTAAAAAATGCCTTTTACGGAAAAAGTAACTTTTGTTAAAAAAGAAACTTTTATCAATAAAGTATCTGTTACCAAAAAAATTACCTCTTATTAAAAAAGTACGTTTTATAAAAATAAAAAAAAAAGCTTTTCTTGAAAAGTACCTTTTAGTAAAAAAGTGCTGTTTATGAAATACCTTCCTTAAAAATTACCTCTTCGTAAGAAAGTGCCGTTATGAAAACGGTGCTTTCAGAAAAAAGTGCAGTTTATGAAAAAAGTAATTTTAATGCATAAAATACCATTTAAGTACGTTTTACTAAAACAGTATCTCTTAATAAAATGTAACCTTTTATTAAAAAAATACCTTTTATTAAAAAAGTGTCTTTTATTAAATAACACACCTCTTTTTAAAAAGTACCTTCTAATAAATAGTACCTCTATTTAAAAAAAGTACCTTTTATTAAAAAAGTACATTTTATTCAAAAAATATCTTTATTAAAAAAGTACCTTTATTAAAAAGGTATATTCAGTAAAAAAAACCTTTTAGTAAAAAGTATTTTTTATTAAAAAGTGCCTTTTATTAAAGAAGTGTATATTATTAAAAATACCTTTTATTAAAAAAAAACTTCTTATTAAAAAAATTTCCTTTTATTAAAGAAGTAAATTTTATTAAAAAAGTATCTTTCATGAAAAAGTATCTGCAGTAAAAAAGTACCTTTTATTAAAAAAGTACCTTTTACTAGAAATTTAAAAGTACCTTTTATTTAAAAAAAAAAGTACTCTTTATTAAATGAGTACCTATTGATATAAAGTGCCTTTTAATCAAAAAGTACCTTTTAATCTCAAAAGTACATTTTAATCAAAAAGTACCTTTTAATCAAAAAGTACATTTTACCAAAAAAGTGCCTTTTATTATAAAAGAAAATTTTATTAAAAACAAGTAAGAGTGTTAAATTCGGCTGTACCGAATCTTTGATACCCTCCACCTCGGTTTGAGTCTTGATAATAAACAATTTGTTGAACTTAATACCAAATTATTTCAGCAAATTGTTTGGGTTGGTTTTCGTCTTTTCATCGTGGTTGCTGATCAGCATGCATTTAGGTTATATACCTATAACCTCTCAACTTTTTTATTAAAATATTGCCATATTCGGAAAAAATATAGAGAATAAATTTATAATAATAAATAATCAAATTAGGGATGCCAAACGCAAAAAACCAAATTTCCCTAACATTTTAAATTAAATAATTTGTTATCTTTATTTTCTGAAGAACTTCAAATATTCATCCAAAAAAAATTATGAAAATTTATATATAAATAACATTCTCATCAAATTGCGTTTATTTATGTAACAATTTTTATGTTTGCAATTCTTAAATATCATTTGAGGTTTTCTAAAATTCTTTGAATTTAAATTAATGTTTTCTGTAGTGTGATTCTGTAAATTTCAACGATCCGACAATAGCAAAATATATCGACAGCTATTGTTGTTTGCACTAACGACAGTCGACAAATCTATTTTTCTATTTATTTAAATTGTAAACGAGTGGCATCTCTGTCAAAATAAGCGAAAAACATAAAGAAGAATAGAAAAAAACAAATTACTTCGTGTTTGACAAGATGATTTTATGTTTATGTTTAATATCTTTATTTTTTACTAATATTTCTGTATATTTATTTGAAAATGAAATAATGAATTGAATATGCTATTTAATTTTTTATTTATATAAAAAAAGTTTTTTAATTAAAGCAAAATATTTTCACTATTTTATGATTTTTATTTATGTATGACGACATTTCAACCTAAAAATTTAAGTTTTTATCGATTGAATGAAGAACACAAAAATGGTTGTCGTTTAGATAACAACAACAGCTGACTTTAACAATAGCGAATATCGTTTAAAAATTTTACGGATAATTTTGCAATTTTCTTTTTTTAACGATTCGACTATCGTTAAAAGAAGTTACTGAACCGCGATACTGAAAAGCTATTAATTTCTTCTGAATGTCAATATTTTTTTTAAATGTAAAAATTTTTTAAATTTAACATAGGTACTTGGTGTTTTTTTTTTTTTTTTGGAATTTCAATTTGTGTTTAACGAATAAAATTTATATATTAAAGATGCAATTGATGTCTTCTAAATTTAAAATTATAATTCCGACGTTTTGATATGATTTTCTGAAATTCAATTAATTGTAATTTAGAATTGGAAATTTTAATTCCAGTTTTTAGAATTGATATTTTCTTAAATTTGAATGGAAAATTTAAAAAGTGCAATTTTGTATTTATGTGAATAATAATGCTTTAGTAATTATAAACAATTTTTAAAAATTAGATGTAATCGCAATCAGATATTTTGTAGGTAAAGCAGAATAATAATTCTATATAACTATGTAGAATTGTTTTGAAAGCAAAAAACACATTGATGAACTCGGTAACTCTATTTTGTAAAGACAACAAAAAGTTAATATGCCAAACTTATGTTCATATTTGTAAAAGAATAATGAAAATACGTATGAAACAAAAGACCAGCCCGTGTATACTCTTAACATTGTTCTGTATAATATCCAGTTGAAAATATTGACATTCATATTAAAATAGAAATAACTATTGTAAAGCTAATTAGAACAAACAAAAATTGTGGCGCCATCTACTGTAGCATAGTCACGCTGAGCAAAATGAAGTGACACTCTGTTAATGCAAAAGAAATGTATTTTCCTCACAACAAAATATTGCAGAATTTTATGTAAATAAAATAATATACCGACTTATTTCTAACATGCAGTTGTTATGGATATACATATATAATATATGTATATTATTTGTATTATTTAATATGTTTATATAAATTTATAAATAAATTTATACATAAAATTTTTTTTGCTATATTTACATGATTTTTTTTTTTTTTTTATTAACAACTAGGTATTTTAGCATTATTTGCTTAAGATGTTGGTGAATTTTTTCTCCCTTTATTTTAACTCGTAGTGTCTGCTTGTCGAAAAAATTTTGGATCGATTTTAACCAATTTCCCGTGAGCCATTCGGTCTGAAATTTTGCAGGCAGGCTCGTGGCAATGACAGAAATGATTTAACAAATTTTTTAGTGATGCCAAAACAATGGAAACTGTTAAATTTTTCTACCAGAGTTGATAAAAAAATGTACAAAGAGTTAGTTTTTATTATATTATTACCACAACGACCACAAAAACAGCTATGACAACAACACAACATTTAGAATAACAACAAGAACAATTCAGAAACATCATATTTTTCATTTTTTTTTTATTTTTCAGAGATTTCCCTCGACCCGTTCCACCGATTTTAATGATTTTTGAAATAGAAATCTTTCCATGAATTTGGTGAAGCATTCTCACTTAAAATGATCACCTAAGCTATCATATTGAGGGCGTGATCGTGACAAGAACAACATAGAAAATTATATTTTTTCAAGACTTTTTTTAGTTCTTCATTCAACTCTCGGGCCCTAATCGATCGATTTGGACGATTTTAAACAGCACCCTAGCTGCCCGATTGAAGCCGTCATCACGATTTCCACAGACGGACAGACGGACATCGCTATATCAACTCCTGTTGTTATAAGGATCACAAATATATACATTTTATGGCGTCCAAAATTTTTTTTCTAATTATTACAAACGGAATGACAAACTTATATATACCCTCTGCACACTGGAGTGGAGGGTATAAAAATACCTTTTATAGTAGCCTTTATTAAAAAAGTAAATTTTTTGTGAAGAAGTACCTTTTGTTAAGAAAAAGCCTTTTTACTAAAAACAGTATAATTTGCTAAAAAAGTATGTTTTATTAATAAAGTATCTTTATTAAAAAAGTACATTTTATTATAAAGTAGCTCTTATTAAATAAGTTCTTATTGAAAAAGTACCTTTTATTAAAAATCTCGTTTTATAAAAAGTATTTTTTATTATAAAAATACCTTTTATTATAAAAGTACCTTTTGTTATGAAAGTACCTTTCATTATAAAAGTACCTTTTATTCAAAAAGTACCTTTCATTACAAAAGTAACTTTAATTAAAAAGTATATTTTATTACAAAAGTATATTTTATTAAAGTAAAGGTAAAAAATTACCTTTTATTAAAAATTAAGTTTTACTAAAAAATTTATTTCTTGTATAAAAGTAGTTTTATTGCCTTTATTAATATATACATTTTCTTAAAAAAATTAGATGACCTCTTTTAAAAAAAGTAGCCTTTATTTAAAAAGTAGCTTTTATTAGACAAGTATCTACGTATTTCGCGGAAATGTATCTACCTTTAATTAAATGTAACTTTCATTTTAAAAGTATCATATCTGAAATTTCAATTTTAAACCTTATCCATTTCTAATGTTCTAAGGTTCTATTGTTAAATGTCATTATCAGTTATTCATGTTCCACAAAATTACATAATTTATTATTATAAAGTACTAACAGTTCCATATTTCTGGTTTCTTTTTTACAATTTCATCAGTCTCTCATATATATTATTATGCATTTTCTAAAGATCATTACCTTAATAAGCTTAACATTGTTGTTCGTGATTATTCTATTGAAATGTCATTCTGTTGTTCATTTATACATAATATTATTTTATATTATTTTATTCATACTCTCATAAGCAAGAATTGTTAATACAATTTCCAAATAATGAAGTCAATGTTTAATCATAAAAAACTACATATTTAGCCTTAATATCTTTCATATTAAAAGACAAAAAAACTACTCTCAGAAAACACTAAAATATAACAACAACACTTGACAATAACAATTCCTTACAATTTCTTGAAGAAATGAACTTATAAGAAATTATAATTTTTTATAACTTGATTACCGCATGCAATTACCACATAATATGATCTAACTGTAGAGCAACATGCCACCATGACACCACCAACAAAACAAACCTTAGTCAAAAGCAAATGTTGTTAGTATGAGAATCGTAGCAAATAATCCACAAAAAGAGACAATGTCAGTTAACTGGTGGCGCACCAGTAAAACAGAACTATTGCATACCACAAACCCTATTATTACCTATGGTGGTATTGGTTGCCGTTTTTTTTTTTAGTTCTAGGCTACATTTTTTTTTCATTTGTCTAATATAAGGTTTGGTTTTTTATTATAATTTCCTCTTGAATTAAGTAACAATAACACGAAATTAAATCATATAAACGAAAACCTTAAGAAAAGACACAATTAAGCTAAGAAAAATTACCCATAAAATACAAAAAATAAGACTTCAAAAGACAGCCACAAACGCAATAGCGGAAGAATAAAATAATTTTACGGTTTGGGACAAAGTGGGATACTAAGAAAACTAGTGTAATCGTAAAGGTGATGTTACCAAAATAAAAAACTTACATTTCGTAGTAACACCACAAAATTTCAAATGTAATCTCAAACAAGTAAATTATAGTTGGTCTAGACCGACTATACGATACCCTATACCATGCGTTTAGAGACCCTATATCTCAGGCCCAACTAACTGGATATAAACAAGTAAGAAAATTATAGTCGGTCTAGACCGACCATATGATACCCTATACCATGCGTTTAGAGACCCAACTAACTGGATATAAAAAATAAGCATAAACCAAATTTGAGTGGGATTTTTATTAATTTTTTTGGCTGCAGGTACGAAAAAGTTCATATCGGACGCCATATCTATATGGGGACTAGGCCCAAAAATGGACCGATCCTGATCATGTTTGGTAAGGTCTCTTGTATTTTGCAAAAATATATACAACCAAAATTTGAGAAGAATCAGTGCAATATTTTTGTTTTTTGATAGATTTAAGTGAAGATGGGGAAGCAGCTCTATATGGGGCCTATGACTAAGAGTTGTCCCATAGGGATCATTTTTGGACTACTGATTAATGGATGTAATAAACACAAACAAACCTAATTTGACTAAGATTTATATGATAATTTGGATCTTATGGCAATTTAAGTCGATTTCATAGGTGTCATTTGTATGGGGGCTAGGTCTGAACATGAACCCATTCTCACCAATTTCAATAGCGTTCATCCTATGGTCGATAAAAGGTATATACGCTTATATTTCATCAAAATATATTCATATTTGCGACCTGCATTTGATTACAAGCTTTACATGGACACACAGATGGACGGACGGACGGACGGACGGACAGACGGACATCATTAAATCGAATCAGATAGTGATTCCGATTCGATCGGTACAATAAGAGATGGGTCTAGGTCAAATATTTTTGGTAGTTACAAACAGCAGCACAAAGTCATTATACCCAAACCACATAGTGGTATTGGGTATAAAAATATAAAAGCTTAAGAAAAAGACTTAGGAAGCATACTTTTATTTTTCTGGTAACACTGTAGCAATTATTCTGGGAGTTTGTTATTCTTACGGTGGGTGAATATCTAATCGATGGGGATTTTTGGATTAGGGGTAAATTTTGACCTCTACTGTAGTAAATTAAAACGGAATAACGGTGTTCCTGTTATCTATAAATTTAATATTTGGATACCTTCAATTGAATTTCTCGAGAAATAGTTTTGTAAAATATATTAACGCTCTAATTGGCATTTACACGGATATTCATGGACTTAAAAATACCAGAAATCAGCTTTAAAGTGATTGTTTAAAAGGGTAATATAAATATACAATTTCTTAAATACTGCTCAAATTGAAACACTGTGTTTAGGCTGTTTCAGTCAAGGTTAAACGCTTTTGAAGTGTTAAATGCAGAAACACTCTATTGTAAGATTGCCTAAGTAACAGGAATCCAAAAATGACCACTTTGAAATGCAAAGGCTTTTCAGAGCATGTAATTTTTTTAAATATGCGCCGATTGCAACTCTTTGTAATCTTCATAAATATGTTAATATTTGTTTAAAAAATCACAATTTTAATTTTTGCTAAAAACTTATTGTA
>OY821520.1:241447854-241602854 GCA_963682025.1 Cordilura impudica | reverse complement strand
TTTTATTTTATTTTATTTTATTTTATTTTATTTTATTTTATTTTATTTTATTTTATTTTATTTTATTTTATTTTATTTTATTTTATTTTATTTTATTTTATTGTATTTTATTATATTGTATTTAATTTAATTTAACTATACTCTATGCTACTATACTGTTTGGTTATAATGATTTTGTGCTGCTGTTTGTAACTACCAAAACTATTTAACATAGACCCATCTTTTATTATACCAATTGACTCAGAATCACTTTCCGTCTGTCCATCTGTCCGTCTGTGTGGGCATGTAAACTTTGTAATCAAACTACAGGTCGCAAATATGAATATATTTTGATGAAGATTGGTATATAAGCTTCTATCGACCATAGGAGGAACGATATTGAAATTAGTGAAATTCGGTCCATATTCAGACCTAATCCCCTATGGAATCGGTTTAAATTACCGTTAGATCCAAATTATCATATAGATCTCGGTCAAATTGGGTTTGTGTGTGTTTATTACATCCATTTATCTGTTGTCTAAAAATAAACCCCATATGGCAATTCTTTGTCATAGCCCCCATATAAAGCTGCTTCCCGATTTTCACTTAAGTCTATCAAAAAGCAAAAATATTGCACAGATTTTTCTCAAATTTGCTTTGTATATATTCTTTCAAAATATAAGTGACTTAACCAAATTCGGTCAGGATCGGTCCATTTTTCGACCTACTCCCCATATAAATATAGCATCCGATATGAACTTTTTTATATCTGCGGCAAAAAAAATTAATAACAATGCCACTAAAAATTATTTTATGCTTATTTTCTATATCCAATTAGTTGAACCTCTAAACCATGGTATAGAGTATCGTATATTCGGTCTAGATCGACTATTATTTATTTATTTATTTATTAGATATTTATTACAATTCAAATTATAATAAATCTTAAAGTTAAAGCACTAGCAACTGCCAGCGAATCTTCGGAGGAGCCTTGAAAAAAAGTTGTTTTGCGGTGAACATCATAACTCGTTACTGGATCATGCGAAATAAAAACTCGAAATGCGTTTAAAAGGTGACATATTTCCCGAGGTAATCAGGAAGAGTTTTTTTCAATTTATTTTTTATTTTTTTATTTTTGGCAGCATTTCGGTGAGTTTGTTGTTAAAAAATGGGGAAAAATGGAAAATAAAAAACTCTTCCTGGTTACTTGGTGATTTATGTGTAGAGATAGTATGTAAAATTTCAAAAGAATCGGTCAATTAAATTTTGAGTTATGACGTTCACGGACTTCGAACATATTATTTGCGAGAAAATCGATTAAAAATTTTTTAAAAACTGATTTATATATGATATACCGTATGAGGCAGGTCGTTTGGAACGCTGTATTTGCGTTAGTTTTGCTCCAATTTAATCGAAATTTTGAAACAACACTCTCGATATGCTGTACAT
This sequence comes from Cordilura impudica, assembly GCA_963682025.1. Classification (NCBI taxonomy): domain Eukaryota; kingdom Metazoa; phylum Arthropoda; class Insecta; order Diptera; family Scathophagidae; genus Cordilura; species Cordilura impudica. The sequence continues at coordinate 241,601,426 of OY821520.1, read as the reverse complement.
TCAGGAAAAAAAGCTGTTTAAGTCCTTATTTTTTTCACCTTGTAAATTAAAAAACCTTAAACAAAAACACTATAATAAAATAATTTAAATATAAAGTGTTTCATTGCCAATAAAAATTTAGTTCCCAAAGTCTTTAGTATTATATTTCATATAAAAATTTTCAATTTTTAATAAAAGCACAATAAATCGTACAAAAATTGGTATAATAAGAGAATTTTATTATAAAGTTTTGATACATTTCCTTAGCCATAAGATGTTTGTTGCCAAGTCTTTAGATTTATGTATATAAAAACCAAAACAATATTATATTCAATATTTTGCTTATATATTTATACAACAAATTATTTTTTCAATTAATTGCAATTTGTCACGAAGTTAAAAGAAACTATCCCTGCACTTTATTTTGATATTTCATTACTAATTACTACCAATTAAATACACTGTCATAAGTGTCAGCGCATTTTACCAAAGTAATTAATTCTCTCCCTCAATCATCAAGACATTATTTTTTCAACCATAAATTAAAATGATAAATATGAAAAGAACTTGTAAAGAAATTTGTAAAACATGCTAAGAAAAATGATTAGTTTTAATTAACGCTCATATGCACACACCTCATAAGACTGACATACAACTTAATACTATTTGGCACAGCTAAATATGAAGAATTTGTTAGTTATATTAACATGTTCGTAAGTCCAGTAAATATAATAAACATAAAAATTGTAAACTAATAAACTTACATAAAGTGTAATGGGGCATAGGTATTTTATATTAAAAAAAATTTTTTTTAAGAATTTGAAATACAAAGAATGGGATGACTTAAATGTTTTTTTCTGGATAGATCTTTAATCTACTATTTGTGGCACTAATATTGTATTCAACTATTTCACACAATCAAATTCGCTTTCGTTTACTATAAATTTGCCCCATAGTGCTTTTGACTCTGTGTATGATGGTGGTGACTAACATATATTTTTGCTTCACTAATTTAAAAGCTTACAAATAAAAGAAAAAAAATCTATATGAGTGAGGGTCGGTCTTCGATGGTTTTACAATTTTATCAAATCCCATATAGAACCCAACCAACATACAAACCAAACATCGATCATGCTGTACATACATCCAATAGATACTTATAAAAATATGTTTTTTTCTTTCTTATTCGGTTAAGTTAGAATTAGAAAATCTATTAAGTTGATTAAAACCGACATTTGAAAAGTGAAATGTGAATTTTTTCGGCTTAGCATTTATGATGTCTGCACAAAAGTCTTAATGTTCGTTTATTATTATTAAGTTGAATTAAAATTTATTATTATTCATAATTTAAAACGTACAAGATTTCAATGATGATGTTGTTTAATACTAATCTTTTGATCTTTTAGTTTTTGTTTATTTTTTTCGGTTTTATTATTGGAAGGAAGCTGAGTTATGTTAAGGCATCAGAAAAGAATTCAATTTGTAATTTCTTGTGAAAGTTTTTAAATACATTTTTGTTTTTTTTGGTTATTTATATTTATTTAAGTGTTTTTATTTTATTTCCATGTTTATCGAATATGGTTCGAAAACGGCTAGCACGCGAATGTGTAATACAAACTTGTTAGAATTAGAAATCAACAAATCTCTTTTTAGAAATTTATGTGTGGATTAGTTGCAAGAAAAAAAAACAGGAATTATATGAAAGCTGATTATAGTGGTGTTGAATTAAAGAATTACATGATAGTTTTTAAAGACAATTTTGGATCATTGTTGATTTCGTTGAAATATAAGTGAGAGCGCGCCGAATCTTAGATACCTTCCCCTAAGATTCTTCTTACTGTGAAGGAAAAAACGAGGGATCACACACTCATCTAAGATTGATAACATATATACACACTTAAAAAATTTTGAATTTTCCAAACTTTAAAAATCTTATATATTATAAAAATTAGTATAATATAATATAATATAATATAATATAATATAATATAATATAATATAATATAATATAATATAATATAATATAATATAATATAATATAATATAATATAATATAATATAATATAATATAATATAATATAATATAATATAATATAATATAATATAATATAATATAATATAATATAATATAATATAATATAATATAATATAATATAATATAATATAATATAATATAATATAATATAATATAATATAATATAATATAATATAATATAATATAATATAATATAATATAATATAATATAATATAATATAATATAATATAATATAATATAATATAATATAATATAATATAATATAATATAATATAATATAATATAATATAATATAATATAATATAATATAATATAATATAATATAATATAATATAATATAATATAATATAATATAATATAATATAATATAATATAATATAATATAATATAATATAATATAATATAATATAATATAATATAATATAATATAATATAATATAATATAATATAATATAATATAATATAATATAATATAATATAATATAATATAATATAATATAATATAATATAATATAATATAATATAATATAATATAATATAATATAATATAATATAATATAATATAATATAATATAATATAATATAATATAATATAATATAATATAATATAATATAATATAATATAATATAATATAATATAATATAATATAATATAATATAATATAATATAATATAATATAATATAATATAATATAATATAATATAATATAATATAATATAATATAATATAATATAATATAATATAATATAATATAATATAATATAATATAATATAATATAATATAATATAATATAATGCTGCGGAGCAGCAGGGGTCCTCTAGTAATTAAATAAAATAATCTAACCCATAAAAACAAAGTTTTTATTTATTATTTCTTTCCTTATACATATAAGTTTTGAATCTCTCCGTGACTGCGCGTGGCTGTGCGTGACTGTGTGTGACTATCTTAAAATTAATCTTTGGCCACAGCAAGTCTGTGGTTTTAAAGGTTTTAATCTTTCCGTGACTGTGTGTGACTATATCGAAGTTAATCTTTCTTTACAGCAAGTATATCGACCTAGTTTCTGATAGACTGGATGAGGGGAAATCCGTTTTAATTCTCTCCGTGACTGTGCGTGACCATGCGTGACTGTGCATGACTAATTCAAACTCAATATTTTTTCACAGCAAGTGTATGGATCAAGTTTCAGATCTATCGGATGACGGGAAATGACATTTAGATCACGCCGTGACTATGCGTCACTACCCCGAAATTAATCTATAGTCACAATAAGACTATGGGCCAAGTTTCAGATCAATTTAATAAGGAGAAATGGGGTTGACCCACGACAGACAGACGGACAGACAGACAGACAGAGAGCATGAGTTAAAAGAAAGAGTTTAATAAAATATTAAAATCATAAAGAAAAGGTACTTTTTTAAGAAAATGTACTTTTTTATGAAAAGTTACTTTTTTTAATAAAATGTACTTTTTTAAGAAAAGTTAATTCTTTAGGAATATGTACTATTTTAAAAATGTACTTTTTTATGAAAAAGTACTTCATTGGCAAAGCACTTATTAAGAAAAATTACTTTTATAAAAAAAAACAATTTTTTTAAGAAAAGGTACTTTTTTTATATATTTTTATTTATTCTGGGCTATAATAAAAGCAAAATTTTTTAACGGAAAATTTACTTTTAAGAAAGGTACTTTTTAACAAAAACAATTTTTTAAGAAAAAGTACTTTTTTATGAAAAGTTACTTTTTTTAATAAAATGTACTTTTTTAAGAAAAGTTAATTCTTTAGGAATATGTACTATTTTAAAAAGGTACTTTTTTTTGGAAAAGTACTTCATTGGCAAAGCACTTATTAAGAAAAATTACTTTAAAAAAAAATATTTTTTTTAAGAAAAGGTACTTTTTTTTATATTTTTATTAATAAGAAAAAGAAAATTTTTTAACGGAAAATTTACTTTTAAGAAAGATACTTTTTAACAAAAGCAATTTTTTAAGAAAAGGTACTTTTTTTTATGAAAAGTTACGTTTTTAATAAAATGTACTTTTTTAAGAAAAGTTAATTCTTTAGGAATATGTACTATTTTAAAAAGGTACTTTTTTATAGAAAAGTACTTCATAGCACTTATTAAGAAAAATTACCTTTATATAAAAAATATATTTTTAAGAAAAGGTACTTTTTTTTATATTTTTATTTATTCTGGGCTATAAGAAAAGGAAAATTTTTTAACGGAAAATTTACTTTTAAGAAAGGTACTTTTTAACAGAAGCAATTTTTTAAGGTAAAGGTACTTTTTTAAAACAAAATACTTTTTTAATAACAGATACTTTTTTAAGAAATTGTACTTTTTTAGAAAAGGTATTTTTAAGAAAATGTACTTTTATAAGAAAATTCACTTTTTAAAGAAAAGATACTTAATAAGAAAATATACTTTTTCAATAAAATAAACTTTTTTAAGAAAAGGTAGTTTTTGTAAAAAAGAGATATATGTCCAATGGGATATGAAATATTAACATGTTTATTTTGATCTGACCATAGTTCTGCAACTCTGATTCCTTTCAACACATTTACTTATTTGGCACCATATTTTTATAAAACTACCGATAAAAAGCCAAAACATTCATATAATACCAAATATAACATCAGATTTTTTTCTATTTTATTATATATTAGTTTGTCAATCCTTTTGTAACTCATCGAAATAAATTTCGGAGACCCCATAAACTGTATATTTTCTAAATCTTTATAAAAACAGAAGTCGATCTGGCGATATCATCTGTCTATATGAATGTCTGTCTGTATGTCTGCCTTTTGAAAACCTTCTCCTGTCCGCAATAGATCGAAAGGCTCGCAATAGTGTCTTATTGAATTTGGAGTCTATACCAAATAAAACACGTGCGAAAATGTAAAAATACTCTGATATAATTTAATATAAAAAACTAAAAAGGAAAGATATATTTTTAATAAAAAGTACTTTTTTAAGGAAATATTTAATTTAAAAAAATTGGGTTAAAATAATACTTTTTAAGAACAGATCTTTTTAAGAAAAAGGTACGTTTTTCACAAAATGTTCTTTTGTAAAAAAAAAATACTTTTTTAAGAAAATATACTTTTATAAGAAAAGTTCCTTTTTTAAGAAAAGGTACTTCTTAGGAAAAGGTACTTTATTAAGAAAAGGTTGTTTTCTTATAAAAAAGTAAATTTTTAGAAAATTTACTTTATTAAGACAGGTAATATATTTACAAAATAATATAATTTTTAATGAAATGTACCTAATAAAAAACCTTTTTTGATAAATGAAAAGGTAGGTTTTTAGAAAATGTACCTTCAAGAAAAATTACTTGTTTAAGAAGAGATACTTTTTTATAAAAAGTTACTTTTTAAGACAGTGTATGTTTTTAAAATAAATTAACTTTTAAAAAAATTACTTAAAAAAATATTTTTTTTAAATTTTAGTTTCGTTTTTTTAAATGTAGATACTATAAAAAAGAAATTTAAAAAAATTTAATCAAAAAAATTACTTCTTTAAGAAAGGTAATTTTTAAGAAAGGTTCGCTTTAAAAAAAAAATTACTCTTCTAAGAAAGTGTACTTTTTTAAGAAAAGGTAATTTTTTAATAAAATATACTTTACAAAAAGCGTCTTTTTTAAAAAAAGGCTTTAAAATGTTTTTTTGAGAGAAGGTACGTTTTTAATACAGGGTACATTATTAAAAAATTAATTTTTTAGACTGTGTATTTTTAGCGATGGTACATTTTGAAGAAAATCTACTTTTTACGAAAGACTTTTTTTTATGAACGGCTAACTTATAAAAAAAAATTTTGGAAATATATTCTTATTAAGAACAAGTAAGAGTGTTAAATTTGGCTGGGCCGAATCTTTGATACCCTCCACCTTTTTCATGTTCAATTTTCATTTTTTTTTATCATTTTCCATTTTTCACTTTTCAATTTTCATCTTTCGTTTTTTCATTTTAGTTTTTAATTTTTTATTTCTCATTTTTCATTTTCCACTTTTCATTTTTCATTTTCCATTTTCAATTTTTCATTTTCCATTTTTCATTTTTCATTTTTCAATTCTCATTTTTCATTTTTCATTTTCCATTTTCCATTTTTAAATTTTAATTTTCCCTTTTCCATTTTCATTTTTCATTTTCCATTTTTCATTTTTACATTTTCATTTTTCATTTTCCATTATTCATTTTCCATATTCCACTTTTCATTTTTCATATTTCATTTTTAATTTTTAATTTTTCATTTTCCATTTGCCATTTTTAATTTTTCATTTGCCATTTTTCATTTTTCATTTTCCATTTTTCATTTTCCATTTTTCATTTTCCATTTATCATTTTTCATTTTCCATTTTCCAATTTTAATTTTTCATTTTTAATTTTCCATTTTCCATTTTTAATTTTTCGTTTTCCGTTTTCCATTTTTCATTTTCCATTTTTCATTTTTAATTTTTCATTTTATTTTTAATTTTTTATTTTCCATATTCCATTTTCCATTTTTTCATTTTTCATTTTCCATTTGTCATTTTTCATTTTCCATTTCTCATTTCGCATTTTCCATTTTCCATTTTCGATTTTCAATTTTCAATTTTTCATTTTTCAATTTTCATTTTTAATTTTTCATATTCCATTTTTCATTTTTAATTTTTCAATTTTCAATTTTCATTTTTCATTTTCCATTTTCCATTTTTCATTTTTCATTTTTTATTTTCCATTTTCCATTTTCCATTTTGCATTTTCCATTTTCCATTTTCTATTTTTCATTTTTCATTTTCCATTTTTTATTTTTATTAATTTTTAATTTTTAATATTTAATTTTAATGATAAAAAATATGTGGTAAAACTTGTTTAGGCCAATGTGACACGTGCAGTATTAATATACACACAACTGTAATGACTTCAACAATACGAAGAATTACAACATATCTTAAGAAAAACAACAAACACACTGAAAAATTTTTTTGACGATTTTAAATAGCAACTCCTTTGGGATGTTAGTAAACGATTTTATACAAAAACGAGCGGTCTAGCTTAGATATTGACGGCGTGATCGTGATTTCCACAGACAGACGGACAGACGGTCATCGGTAAATCAACTTCCTTTGTTATAAGGATCAAGAAAATATGTATTTTTGGGGTCTCAGGAATTTATTTCGATGCGTTACAACCGGAATGACAAACCTATATATACCCTCTGCCACTGAGGTGTGGAGGGTATAAAAAGGTACTTTTTTTTTAACAAAATCTGGTACTTGCAACGGAAATGTTCTATTCTATGTAAAGGTGCTCTTTTAAGCAAAAGCACTTTTTAAGAAAAGGTACTACTTTTTTTAAAAAAATTAATTTTTTTTAAAGTTACACTTTATATTTTTTTTAAAGGTACTTTTTAGAAAATATATTTTTTTATTGAAAAGGTACTTATTTTTAGAAAAAATTATTTTTGCACGAAATTATACTTTTTTTAAAAAAAGGAAATTTTTAGGAAAATATAATTAAAAAAAGAGTAGTTTTAAAAAAGTTACTTTTCGAAAAAGGTACTTTTTTAAAAAAATTTACTTTTTATAGCAAAAGTCAGTAAGGGGAGTGTGTTAAAACACATGATCAAGAAATGCAAGCATGTGAGATAGACGCAAGTTCAAACCTCATGGCCGCCCTAAGTAGAATAATTTCATGTGGAAACAATCTATTCAATAATAGCATAACAATTATCACAATGTTCAATAAAATCACTGATGAAGGCTGAAATTCAGAAACTTGTCCGACTAAAAATAGAGTGTAGTTATGAATTTTTTAGAAATATATGCTTTCTTCTGCACTAGCACCCACCATGGACATATTTCTCTTTACTTGTACGATTTTTTTATGTTTTCACATTGTTAGTGTTCACTTTTGAACCCCTATCACCATCTGCTGGCTTGTAGTTTAAAATTCCATCCGAAAATTTTATATATGTACTTCCTAAAAAAAAATATATATATCGTAACACTATGAAACTACTAAAGCTAGCAAATATTTACCAAAATATAAATTTAATGTTGTTTTGTTGAAAGAAAGCTTAAGCAAATTTCAGTTAAATAAATTGTACCGTAACTTACTTATATAAGTTTTAGCACTTTTGTCACAAGAATAAAGAATATGAAAAGCAACAATAACAAAAAACAACTTAACACATAAAATCAACGAGGCGTCTTGGGTCATTGTCATTTAATGACTTATGGCAAAAAAAAATAAATAAAAAATAAGAAAATCATAAAAGAACCTTTAAAAAATAAATGAATGTTATATTAACATAATGTTAAAAAGACTGTTAATTAACAGCTGGTAGAATAGCATTATTTGCTTTATACTTTTAACACAATATCAATCATCCGTTGACATAACAGAATTCACATGTTAAGCAACGGGAGGGCTTCAAGTCACACTAACAAACCCATAGATTTATAAACACACACACACACACAGTTGAGCGAAGGCTAATTGAAATGAATGGCTGGCTGCTTAGGATTGTATGCAGTTAGAACAACTACCTTTATAAACAAGTAAGAAAATTATAGTCGGTCTAGACCGACCATACGATACCCTATACCATGGTTTAGAAACCCTATCTCTTCGGTCCAACTAACTGGATATGAAAAAAAAAAAAGAGCAAAAACCAAATTTGAGTGGCATTGTTATTAATTTTTGTGGCTGCAGATATGAAAAAGTTCATATCGGGTGCTATATTTATATGTGGACTAGGTCAAAAAATGGATCGATCCTGACCATATCTGGTAAAGACACTTATATTTTGAAAGAATATATACAAACCAAATTTGAGAAAAATCTGTGCAATATTTTTTTTTTTTAGATTTAAGTGAAGATCGGGAACCAGCTCTATATGGGGGCCTATGACCAAGAATTGTCCAATAGAGATTATTTTTGGATTACAGATTAATCGATACAATAAACAAATACAAACCCAATTTTACTAAGATCTATATGATAATTTGGATCTTATGATAATTTATGTCGATTTCACAGGGGTCATTTTTATGGGGACTTGGTCTGCACATGGACCGATTTTAACCAATTTCAATACCATTCATCCTACGGCCGATAGAAGCTTATATACCAAACTTGATCAAAATATATTCATATTTGCGACCTGCAGTTTGATTAGAAGGTTTACATGGACACACAGACGGACGGACGGACGGACGGACATCGCTAAAACGGCTCAGAAAGTGATTCTGAGCCGATCGGTATAATAAAAGATGGGTCTAGATCAAATATTTTTGGTAGTTACAAACAGTAGCACAAAGTCACATAGTGGTATAGGGTATAAAAACACTCTGGATAACCAACAACAATTTCATTTAGAGCTGTAGAAGAAATGTGTAAAGAAATTTTGTAACCGCATACCGCTTATATCAGAGAGTAGCTTTAACTAACACCTTTACTGGCTTCTATACTTAGACAATATATCAGATTTATAGTGACAATAATTAAGAGCTAAGATAACAAAGAAGAAGAAATTATAAAAGAAAACCAAGTAAGAAAATTATAGTCGCTCTAGACCGTCCATATGATACCTTACACCATGGTTTACAGACCCTATCTTTCGGTCCAACTAATTCGATATAGAAAATAATCATAAACCAAATTTGAGTGGCAATGTTTTTAATGTTTTTGCTGCAAATATGAAAAAGTTCATATCGGGTGCTATATTTATATGCGGACTAGGTCGAAAAATGGACCGATTTTGGCCATATTTGGTAAAAACACTTATATTTAGAAAAAATATAAACAAACCAAATTTGAGAAAAATCTGTGCAATATTTTTGTTTTTTGATAGATTTAAGTGAAGATCGGAAAGCAGCTTATATGGGACCTATGGCTAAGAATCGTCCTATAGGGATTATTTTTGGACTACTGATTAATGGATATAATAAACACATACTAACCCAATTTGACTGAGATCTATATTATAATTTGGATCTTATGGCACTTCATGTCGGTTTCATAGTGGTCATTTGTATGGGGGCTAGATCAGAACATGGACCGAATACCACCAATTTCAATAGCGTTTATCCTATGGCCAATAAACCTGTAGTTTGATTACAAGCTTTACAGTTTGATTACAAGCTTTAGTTACAAACAGCAGCACAAAGTCATTATACCCAAACCACATAGTGGTATAGGGTATAACTAGCTAGATTGATAGAGAAGGCTGAGACGACTTAAAGATACCGTAAACTAACACATTTATTCAGCGCAAATAATGCCATAAATTTCGAATATTTATATTCGGTCACTAAATTTTGTTTTTTAATTTTTAAGCTGTGAGATGTCCGAAAATTTAAAACATTTCTCTAATATTACAAAAAAAATAATTTTTTTATTATTTGTTAAATTTATTTCATAGTATTTTAAGAATATTCTCGAGTCTTTTTTATAAAAAGTTTATGGCATTTTTTGTTAAAAATCAATCACTCAACTTTCCCGAAATCAATGCATCCTTTCATGACATTAGAAAAGTTTTCATCAAATTTAAGAAATATTTTATAAGGTTTTCAAAAATATTCATAAGATTTTGTTTGAACTTTCGGAATGATTTTCGTTAATATACGAAAAATGTAACTTTCGTGAAATTAAGAAATTCCGTTCATGCCATTAAAAAACTTTCATAAGAATTAAGAATTTATTCACAAGAATTTTTAGAGAGTTTAAAAAAAAATTTATTTCAAATATCACATAATTAGTAAACAATTTTTATTGAATTTTGTTTGTTAACATTTTAAGAAGTTTTTCCTGCCATTTCTATTAATTGTTTATGTTATTATTATTATTATTATTATAATTATTATTATTATTATTATTATTATTATTATTATTATTATTATTATTATTATTATTATTATTATTATTATTATTATTGTTATTATTATAATTATTATTATTATTATTATTATTATTATTATTATTATTATTATTATTATTATTATTATTATTATTATTATTATTATTATTATTATTATTATTATTATTATTATTATTATTATTATTATTATTATTATTATTATTATTATTATAATTATTAATATTATTATTATTATTATTATTATTATTATTATTATTATTATTATTATTATTATTATTATTATTATTATTATTATTATTATTATTATTATAATTATTAATATTATTATTATTATTATTATTATTATTATTATTATTATTATTATTATTATTATTATTATTATTATTATTATTATTATTATTATTATTATTATAATTATTATTATTATTATTATTATTATTATTATTATTATTATTTTTTTTATTATCATTATTGTTATTATTATTATTATTATTATTATTATAATTATTATTATTATTATTATTATTATTATTATTATTATTATTATTATTATTATTATTATTATTATTATTATAATTTTTATTATTATTATTATTATTATTATTATTATTATTATTATTATTATTATTATCATTATTATTATTATTATTATTATTATTATTATAATTATTATTATTATTATTATTATTATTATTATTATAATAATTATTATTATTATTATTATTATTATTATTAATATTATTATTATTATTATTATTATTATTATTATTATTATTATTATTATTATTATTATAATTATTATTATGAAATTTTCGTGAAATTAATGAATTTTTTTATATTATTAAGAATCATTTCATTTCATTTATGATTATTTTTCAAATTTGTTTCCTATCGTAGCTTTGAAAATAGAGTTTTGTAGTTTTTTGTACGTATGTTTGTAGTTTATAGGAGACTTCACTGCTGGACCATCATCTTTAAATTTTTTGTGTTGATAATTGCGAATTCGGAAGTAAAAGTAGGCTATATTTTTTGGATTTTCAAGTAAAGTCAATTTTTGACATCTAATTTTTACACATAATATCTGGTGTACTGCGACAGCAAGAGTCCAGAAAATATGTACATGTACATATTAAACTAATTAGAGGAGTTGAGAATAAATGGGCGGGATCCGACCAATGGGCGTGGCACTCACCTTACAAATAAAAATCGACAAAATCAGAAATGGCCAAAATATTCTGCAAATGTTTTCGCAGTTTTTATTTCGCTACGATGGGTGAAGCGAAGCGCATCGGGTTACAGCCAGTAATTTTATAAATAGTGTGTAGTAATTTTCGAAAAAATTTGCAATGGAAAGTTCTTAAAATAAAAAAAAATTTTCATGGTATTAAAAAACTTTTCATTAAAATCAAGATTTTATTCCTAAAGATTTATTAAAATTTTCAAAGCTTATTATGAAAATTTGCAAAACATTTTACTTTTGTATATCGTACAAATAACAAAAATAAAAATCATTTAATTTAGGAATTTTTGTATGTATGAATAAATGAAAATAAATCATTATACAGGGTGGGCTAAGTTTGACTGACTGATTTGAAATGCTTATAATTTTTGATTTTTAAATTTTTTATACCCTCCACTCCAGTGTGGGTACATATAAGTTTGTCATTCCGTTTGTAATAATTAGAAAAAAAATTTGGACCCCATAAAATATATATATTTATGATCGTTATAATAACCGGAGTTGATATAGCGATGTCCGTCTGTCCGTCTGTGGAAATCACGATCACGGCGTCAATCGGGCAGCTGTTTGAAATCGTCCAAATCGGTCAATTAGAGCCCGAGATTTGAATAAAGAACTAAAAAAAGTCTTGAAAAAATATAATTTTCTATGTTGTTCTTGTCATGATCACGTCCTCAATAGGATAGCTAAGGTTAATATTTTTAGTGGGAATGATTCAACAAATTCATGGGAAGATTTATATTTCAAAAATCATTAAAATCGGTAGAACAGGTCCAGGGAAATCTCTGAAAAAGTAAAAAAAAAATGAAAAATATGATGTTTCTATATTGTCCTTGTTGTTATTTTAAATGTTGTATTGTTGTCATAGATGGACTTGTTGTTTTTGTGGTCGTTGTGGTAATAATATAATAAAAACTAACCCTTTGTATATTTTTTATCAACTCTGGTAGAAAAATTTAAAAGTTTCCATTGTTTTGGCATTATCACTGTCATTGCCACGAGCCTGCCTGCAAAGTTTCAGATCGATTGGGTCACGCGAAAGGGGTTAAAATCGATCCAAAATTTGTTCTACAAACAGACACTACGAGTTAATATAAAGGGAGTAAAAATTCACCAACATCTAAAGAAAATAATGCTAAAATATGTACCTAGTTGTTAATAAAAAAAAAAACAATGTAAATTTAGCAAAAAAATTTTATATATTAGTTTATTTAAAGAGAAAAACACAAAAATAACGTTTGATGTTGTATTTTTTGTGTGTAATATTTACATATACATACATACACATATTAAATAATTCAAATAATATACATATATACATATATTCTATATATGTATATATGTATATCCATAATAAATGCATGTTACAAATAAATCGGTATATTATTTTATTTACATAAAATTCTGCAATATTTTGTTGTGGGGAAAATACATTTCTTTTGCATTAACAGAGTGTTACTTCATTTTGATCAGCGTGACAATGCCACAGTAGATGGCGCCACAATTTTTGTTCAAATTAGCTTTGCAATAGTTATTTCTATTTTAACATGAATGTCAATATTTTCAAATAGATATCATACAGCACAATGTTAAGAGTATACACGGGCTGGTCTTTTATTATTTCATACGTTTTTTCATTATTCTTTTACAAATATGAACATAAGTTTGGCATACTAACTTTTTGTTGTCTTTACAAAATAGAGTTACCGAGTTCATCAATGATTTTTGCTTTCCAAACAGTTCTACATAGTTATATAGAATTATTATTCTGCTTTACCTACAAAATATCTGATTGCGATTATATCTCATTTTTCAAAATTGTTTATAATTACTAAAGCAGTATTATTCACATAAATACAAAATTGCACTTTTTAAATTTTCCATTCAAATTTTAGAAAATATCAATTCTAAAAACTGGAATTAAAATTTCCAATTATAAATTATAAAATATTAATTTAATTTCAGAAAATCATATCAAAACTTTGGAAATAATAATTCTAAATTTAGAAGACATCAATTGCATCAAATTCCAAAAAAAAAAACATCAAATATGCTTACATTTAAAAAATGTTTACATAAAAAAAAATTAGTAGCTTTTCAGTAACTTCTTTTAACGATAGTCGAATCGTTAAAAAAAGAAAAGCAAAATTATCAGTAAAATTTTTAAACGATATTCGCTATTGTTAAACTCAGCAGTTGTTGTTATCTAAACGACAACCATTTTTGTGTTGTTTATTCAATCGATAAAAACTTTAATTTTTAGGTCGAAACTTAAATAAAAATCATAAAATATTGAAAATATTTTGCTTCTATTAAAAAACTTTTTTATATTAATAAAAAAAATTAAATAGCATATTCAATTCAATATTTCATTTTCAAATAAACAGAAATATTAGTAAAAAAATAAAGATATTAAACATAAACATAAAATCATCCTGTCAAACACGAAGTAATTTGTTTTTTCTATTCTTCTTTGTGTTTTTCGCTTATTTTGACAGAGATGCCACTCGTTTACAATTTAAATAAATGGAAAAATAGATTTGTCGACTGTCGTTAAGATGTGTGTGCTTAGTGAATCACTTAATCCTCAGTGCAAACAACAATAGCTGTCGATATATTTTGCCATTGTCGGATCGTTGAAATTTACAGAATCGGACTACAGAAAACATTAATTTAAATTCAATGAATTTTATAAAAATGATATTTAAGAATTGCGAACATAAAAATTGTTACATAAATAAACGCAATTTGATGAGAATGTTATTTATATATAAATTTTCACAATTTTTTTTGGATGAATATTTGAAGTTCTTCAGAAAATAAAGATAACGAATTATTTTATTTAAAATTTTGAAAAAAAAGTTGAGAGAGCTTTTTTCGGTTATTATTTTGGTACTCCATCCGACCTACATATATTTATATATTTATTTATTAAATACGGATATCACATACAACAAGATATAAATCTTTTTAATTACAGTTTGTGATCTTATAATGATACAATCAATTTGTGATAGTAGTTACAATACTTTTATGGTATTTATAAAAAATTGCCAACTATAGATTAATGTTCGATATCGTAATTGTATAAGATTATTTCCTCTATTGGATCGTGCAAATTGAAGGCGTTCAAATAAATAAGATGGTTCGTTGGTATATATTACTTTGTGAAGTAGAATTAATGATCTTATTTTTACTAAGGCCACGAGGTCAACTCCGTACAGAGACTTAGAATATAGAAAAGTTCCATCTCTTTATACCATACACATAGCGTAGGATCGCATTGTAAGCTACTAATAATCTCCTTTTACTTTCTGAATCACAAAAAGCAAATACCTCACAACCATATAGTAACTTCGGCATAATGAAAGTTTTCGCGAGAAGTACACGAATGTTTAAAGGTGTAAGATGTTGTATAGGGTACAACGTTCTTAGCATTGCAAATATTTTTCCAGATGCAGAATTAATCTGATTGTTCCACGTGAGCGATTTATTAAAAATGATTCCCAGATTCCTAGTAGATTCCACAATTTCAATAATCTGATTACCTAATGATACTGGAATATCTATAGGGATGTTTTGATTTCTTTGAGTTATAACTAAACATTTTGATTTTTTGGATTTAAGTAAAGTCCATTTGAAGAAGCCCATTCAAATATTATATTGAGATCCTCATTAAGCTTTTCGGTGCATTAACGAATTAATCCTTTTTTCATATATGGCCGCAATGAAGAAATATTTGGCCAGTTAAAAGCCAAAAAAGCACGATTTAATGCATATAGCCACCCTACGCAACCATTACCTTTGCAATGGAGGTTAGGGCGAGCTATTTAATTAGCAAAAACTAAATTAAACGAGAAGTTATGTCATATAAACGGAAACGCATGCATATAGGAAATGCATGAATATTTTTCCAATATTTTGTTTACATTTGTCATCAATACTCAAACCGATGTGGAGGGTATCAAAGATTCGGTACAGCCAAATTTAACACTCTTACTTGTTTATTTAATTTTTTTGCAAATTAAAGTATAAATTATAAATTTTTTTTAAGCTAAGTATGAAAAATTACATCTTTTAGATGGCGTCCATTTTCCTGTTGGAAGTTAATGGCTCTACTCAATATATTGTGCATTACGTTGCGCAACGTTTCTGATTGCAATTGAATATTTTGTGGTTCGTTGGCGAAAATTCATTCCTTCAAGTAACCCCACAAAAAAAAATCTGGGGCCGTCAAATCTGGAGAACGAGGATGGCCACGCGAAATCTGCATTTTTTTAAATTATTCGGTCTTCGAAAAGTTCTCGCAGAATTGCCATTGTGGCTCTTGCGGTATGAGCTGTATCTCCATCTTGCTGGAACCATATGTTACGATTATTGAGAACTATCGGACGTAAAAAATTTTCCAACATGGTCCGGTATACCACCCCAGAGACCCCAGAGGCTCATTTAGTTCATTTTCGAAGAAATAGTGACCAATAACTTTATCAGTCATGATTCCAAACCAAACAGTGCATCTGACAGGGCGTAATTGTCGCTGATGCAATGCTCTCGGATTCTCTGTACCCCAAATTCGGCAGTTCTGCTTATTCACATATCCATTAAAATGAAAATGTGCTTCATCGATCATAATCAGATTATTCAAAAAATTGGCATTTTCTGTCGCTAGCAAAACCAATCTATTGGCATATTGTTGCCGTTGTGCTGCATCCCTCTTCAATAATTCTTGGGCCAATTGAATTTTATATAGAAACATCTTCAGATCAACTTTTAGAATACGTCGTAGCGATGTTCTGGAGATGTTCAATTGAGTAGCTCGTCGACGAGTAGACACAGTTGCATCCGTGTTAGCACTTTCTCGTACAGCTTCTATAGCTTGTTCAGTGCGAACAGGACGAACAACATTTCTTCGTAGTTCATTACCCACTGAACTCAAATTCTCAAAACGGGTCATTAAGCTTCTTATCTTGTTTACACTGGGAGCCTCTGCAGTATTAAAATGCTAACGGTATTTTCTTTGCGTTGTAACAATTGATCGTCCGGAAACATAATAAAATTCAACAATTTTTACACGTTCTTCCATGAGTATGATGACATTATAAATTTCTATAAAATTCTGCATTATTATCTGCAAAAAAAGAATAAAAAAAAATAAAAAATACAAAAATTATAAGCATATCAAATCCAAGTTGGCCCACCCTGTATATTTGTGGAATATCTTAAGAATATTTTCATACTCTTTATTGAAACTTTTCAATGTATGTTTTGTTAAAATTCAATCAATGAACTTATGAAATTATTGAAATTTTCAGAATATTTTTTTTTTCAAATTAGTAAATTAGTAGTTAGTAAACTACTTTCACAACATTTATGAATTTAGTAACTTTTTTAAAAGATTTTGAGAACATTTCCACTCCACTTTTGAAAAATTTTCGAGGAACTATTTTTTTAAATTCCATCAATAAAACTTTCTTAATATTAATCATTTTTCTAAATATATTTTTATATTGACATTTTAATTATTTAATTTATTTATATTAATTATTTTTCTTTATATTATGTATTCTTTCATAACAGTTTGTTTATTTATTCGAGGAATATTATTATTTTGCTTATCGTAAAAAAAACTTTTCATTAAATTTATGAATTCATAGAAAATGTTGATTGCAATTTATGAAAATGTTCGTTCAGTCAATAAAACATACATGAAAATAGTCATTATTTTTTTTTAATAATTAATAAAAATTTTCATTAAATTTATGAATGTGTTCATAAACAATCAAAATAATTCCATTGAATTCATGAATTTGTTTCATACAACTTTTTACACATAGACATACAAATTTATGAAACGTATTATAGCTAAGGAAACTTGAATGAAAATATAGATTTTTTTATATGATTTAAATGGAAAAAAATCATTTCATTAAATTTATGAATTATTTCATACCATGTTAAAATAATTTTCATAGTACATATATTATCAAAAGATTCAGCCCATTTAGCGGTAAAATTCAGACAACAAAATTATTATTAAATTTAGGTTTTTAAAAAGTTTACATCAATCTATGAATTCAATCTTTAAATTCAGAAATCTATAATATTAATAGGTTAGGCGATTCCTTGTGACCGATGTTTTGTTCTATCGTTTTATCCCGATTTTGAGCAAACGTATATTATTTGAAAGGTATTCCTTTTTAGCCGTTTCGCAGATTTACAGATTATTAAATTTTTTCCTTTATTTTGAGTAAATTACATTTAAAGTTTCTACTAAAACATACATAAAATTATACATATGCTTTGTGTGTGTTTTATTAAATTTGTTAATGTGTCTGTTAATGAGTTTGTTATCTTCATTCACAATAATAATAAACCATAAAAGTGTTGGTTTGTGAATTGGCTAAGTTGAAAAATGATGCTGCCTAGAAATTGCACTCGAGTTTCGGGTGCTGGAATCTACTAGTTTTAATTAAAGATTGAACAATTAATTAACAAAAAATTAATTTAAATATTTACTTTTTAAGAATGCATCTCCGAAGACAAAACGTTACGAATGACTCGCACAACTAACTACAAGAGTTTCCTTCCAATAGATGACTTAGGTCATATCATATCATAAAAGAAGATTATACTTAATAAAAACTATGCTGTTAGCAGCTGGGAAAGCGTAACAAAATCACCAAAGAATCTGTATAAATAATTAGAAGACAGACAAAA
Organism: Cordilura impudica; assembly: GCA_963682025.1. Classification (NCBI taxonomy): domain Eukaryota; kingdom Metazoa; phylum Arthropoda; class Insecta; order Diptera; family Scathophagidae; genus Cordilura; species Cordilura impudica. Next base: position 241,582,588 of record OY821520.1, on the reverse strand, counting down.
AATCAACAAACCAAAAAAAAAAAAAAAAAAAAAAAATACCGACTACAAACTAATGTTCATTATTTGTTGATGGAGCAAACAAAAAATAGAAATATATAACACATACCAACATAGTTACTAAAGCTGAAGTTAATACTCGTAATAAAACCGTTGCAAAGCTGGCTATATAGATTTTTTTTATGGCTTAAAAGAAAAACTAATAAGAAGAAGAAATATAAGAAGCTCAAAAGAAAGACAAAAACAACAAGAGCAACAGCCATAAAACACACACAAGTGACATTAACCGTGTCAAATCACCTTCGACAGCTGTTCAATGCAGCATGATGATCTTGATGAATTTTTTTTTTTTTATTCAAATTTGCATTAAGCCAAGAAATTCCTAAAATAGAGTTGAGAAGTCAATAGGAATTTAAAAACGAAAGATTTGATGGAAGAAATTGTTTATAAAGGAAATGGTTTTTGTTTATGAAAACATTAGAAAAGACAAATAATTTCAGTACTTTTTCTAAAACAAGAAAAATAAAAATTAAGAAGTGCTTTTATATGATTATGCAATACAAAATATTAAATAATATTTTTCAGAGCTTTAGCTCGTCGGGAAGTTAGAAAAATCCACGTACCAGTTATCGCTGAGATAAACCTTAAGTAAATGCAGGAAAAATAAATATTGAAAAGAAATCAGAAGGGTTACTCACTTTCCCAAAGTTTCAAAATTATAAAAATATTTTATATAATAAATGTTAAGTTTAAAGTGCTTAATGTTATTACAAATATGTATGAAAATCAGTAAAAATATTAAAAACAAAATTAAACAATTATTAAAAAAAAAACTCATGCGAGTCCGATCACAGGGGAGATGTGCTAACATCTAGTTATTAAAGATTTGTTTATGGCACGTTTTTAAAATCAAACAGAAAGCGTCATCTATGTATCACTTACAATAATGAAATGCAGGGGCTCTGCTAATACAAAAATATTTTTTATTATTTATTATTTCAACTGGTTCATTTTTAATTTTTCGTTTTTTATTTTATTTTTTTTTTTTTAATTTTTTATTTTTAATTTTTTATTCTTAATTTTTTAATTTTCATTTTTCATTTTTTATTTTCCATTCTTTATTTTTCATTTTTAATATTTGATTTTACATTTTTTATTTTTAATTTTTCATTTTTCGTTTTTCTGTTTTCATTTTTCATTTCTTAATTTTAGTTTTTTATTTTTCATGATTCTTTTTCATATTTCATTTTTTATTTTTAGTTTTTCCTCTTCATATTTCATTTTTCATTTTTTATTTTTAATTTTTTTATTTTTTATTTTTAATTTTTTACTTTTCATTTTTAATTTTTTGTTTTTCATTTTTATTCTTCATTTTCAATTTTTCATTTTCCAATTTTCGTTTTTTATTTTTCTTTTTTCATTTTTTATTTTTCATTTTTCGTTTTTCATTTTTAATTTTTTATTTTTCATTTTTCATTTTTTTTTTTCATTTTTCATTTATTTTTTTCATTTTTTATTTTTCATTTTTGAACCTTCAGTTTTTATTTTTCATTTTATTTTTTATTTTTCATTTTTTACTTTTCATTTTTAATTTTTTATTTTCAAACAGGTTATTACATATCGTAATTTTTTCACCAATGCAATCATAAGTCACACCGATTTTGTCTCACATGTTACGCTGTTTTTATGATTGTATTGTGAAACAGAAATTTACCCCCCTGCGCGTATAGATGTTTACACATCAAAATTTTTCATGTACAGAGAATTTTATTTAATATAAAATTTTTTTATTTAATATAATCTCCACACCACTGTGTAGAAAGTGCATACGGGTTTTCCATTCGAAATAAATTCCGGAAACCCCAAAACCATACATTATCCTGGACCTTATAACAAGGAAAGTTGATTTAGCGATGACTGTCTGTCCGTCTGTTTGTGGAAATCACGATTACACCCTCAATAACTAAGCCCGACTCTTTGTTTTTATATAAAACCATTTACTAACACCCCAAAGGAGTTGCTATTTGAAATCATCAACATCGGTCTAAAGGATCGCGAGATATGAATCAAGATGTAAAAAACTCTTAAAAAAATGAATATGTTTAATGTGTTTGTTGTTTTTCCTAAGACATATATATATATGTTATAGTTCTTCTTATTTTTGTAGTCATTGTAGTTATGGCTTTGCTTCATGAGGGTATGTGTATGGCTATATTGCACGTGTCATATTAGCCTAAGGAAGTATTGCCACATATTTTATTATCGTCATCATGATGCAATAAAGCAAATCGCTAATATGAAAGAAAAAATATACAGGCATGTGACGGAAATCGATTGATTTTAAATTGAAAACGAAATTCAAAAAGGAACGATTTAAAAATATGTGTGATGAAAATCAAGCGATTTCATTTTTTAATTTTATTCTACTTCATCATGTATCTTTCAATAAATTGTCATTATGTTATTATTTTATTACTAAATTCAGCGCTGTGTTATTGTTTTTCAAAACAAATTTTTAATATTATTTTATTACTTTTGTATTTTTGTTTGAAAAAATTTATTAAAATGGCATTTATAATAACGACAAATGGCGAAGATGCCAGAAAAGAAAGCATAATGCAAAAAAAAAATATATGCGATTCATCGAACCCCATGGATTTACCGGAAAATATGTAACATTAACATATGTAGTTGTTTTAAATATAATAAATGTGGTTTTTATTTAGTTTTATTCAATAATTTCGTATAAATAAAGATGCGTTTTTGTGGAATTTAAACGAAATAGGGGTAACTTCAAAATCCACATCCGTTCCTTTGTGTATTCAATTGGCAGCAACGTTACGATTTTTCGCTGAAGGTCAAGCACCGGATATCTTTTCCCAAATCGTTTTCAAAAATTTAATTTATTTTGGAAAACATATTTTATAAAATAACTTAACAATAATTAAAAATGTTATAAAAAATATTTGGTTAAAAATAAACTTAAAATTAAAGTTTAAATATTTCAATTTGATTCTTTTGAATCTCTGATAACTCCTTTTGGAGCAAAATTTTTTGGTAAAGCAATTTTTCAATCTTTAGAGCTGTACGCAGCTTGTTAAGGAATCTTAACAGAAAATTTTCATATATTTCTTAAAGAAAAAAAGCACAAAAGTACCTTTCAGTGCAACGCTAGCAATCAGCTGTTTTCTGTTAATTATTAAGAATTGTGAAATTGAAAACAAATCAATTCTTCGGTTCAGCTTTATTTGGCCTGCTAAACGCTTTTTAAGCTCAGTATAAAAATTACGCATCCGCTTCTTGTTTTTCTTTGCCAAATTTTGTTCGTTTTTTCCATGTTTGCAACTGAAAAATAACTTTTATTTTTTTTAGCATATTACATTTTGTTTATGCTTACCTCTCCTGTCAAAATTCCGTTCAGAAAGAACGAAAAATTTCATATTCCTGCTCAAAGCCTGGGTTGCCCAACTTAATTTACGTAAAAAAAAGTAGTAAAAACAATACTACTTTTTTAAAAAGCTGCGGACTATCAACAGAAATTTTTTGACAGAAAAATTTCTTAATTTATTAGACTTTCAGTTTTTTTTAGTTAGTTAGGCCACAAAAAAATTATCTGTTTCAAACCATAAAGCAAAGTTTACTTGATTAAAAAACGGTAAAAATATAACAATTTTGTTTTACATAGAACAAAATGGAAAATAATATACGTATATATATTTTTGAAATAAAAACGAAAGGAAATCGAAAAATTGCCGTACATCACACCTATTTTCGATTTTGTTACATTTTGGTGTTGATTGCGGGTTTCATCACATGCCTGATAATCCCTAAAAAGCACTTTTTTTAAAAAGTGATTTTCCTTAAAAAGTACCCTTTCAACAAAACTAATTTTTTTTTCTTAAGTACATTTTCTTAAATAAGAACATAAAAACTTAACTTAAAAAATTAACTCTTTTAAAAATGTGCCTTTTTTAAAAAAGTAGCTTTTTTAAACAAAATTTTTCTTCAAAAGAAAATTTTTTAAAAGAGTACTTTTTTTAAAATAAAAAGTACTCTTTTTTTAAATAAATAAGTAACCTTATTTAAAAAAATTTTCTTTCTTTAAAATGGTACCTTTTATTGTAAAAATTTGCCTTTTTTAAGAAGTACTTTTTTTTTTAAAGTAACTTTTTAAGTAAAAGAGTAAATTTTTTTTAAAGTATAATTTTTTTGAGAATTATTCTTGTTTGAAAAAGTATCCATTTTTATAGTACCTTTTTTTAAATAAAGCACCTTTTTTAAAAAAAGGTATAATTTTTTTAAGAATTATTCTTTTTTGAAAAAGTATCCATTTTTGTAGTACCTTTTTTTACAAAAGCACTTTTTTTTTTAAAAAATACCTTTTTATTAAAAGTACCTGATTTTAAAAAGTACCTTTCTTGTAAACGATACCCTTTTTTTTAAAGTACATTTATTAAAAAAAGTACCATTTTTTTAAAAATACCTTTTATTAAAAGTAACTTTTTTGCAAAAAGTTCTTTTTTTTTTTTAAAGTAGCCTGTTTTGAATAAGTAACCTTTTTTGAAAAAATACCCTTTTTAAAAATATACCCTTGCTTTTAAGTACTCTTTTTTAAAAGCTGCCTTTTTGCAAAAAGTGCCATTTTTAAAGAGTAACGAAAAAAGAACCCTTCTGCAAAAAAAAAATATGTACCCTTTTATTAAAATTACTTTTTTTAATAAAGCAACCTTTTCAAAGGCCCCTTGTTAAGTAATTCCTCCTTTTCTAAAAAACTATTTTTTTATAAAAAGTACTTATCCTTCAAAATAATAATTTCGAAAAGCGGCTTTTCTTAAAGTAAATATAAATTTTCTTCAAAAACTACATTTCGTAAAAAAGTAGCTCTTTTTAAAAAGTAGCTTGTTTTAAAAAATTACCTTTTATCTCTATTATCTTTTTTTAGATGCTTTTTTTTAATGTACACTTTTTTTTAAATTACCCTTTTTTGAAAAGTTCCCCTTTAAAAAAAATACTATTTTTTTTTTTTTTAAATACCATTTTGTAACAAAAAATAACCTTTTTTTTTTTGAAACCTTAAAAAGTACTTATTTCTGGAAGTGCATAGCTCTTCTTAAAAAACTTCCTTTTCAAAAAATAACTTTTAAAAAGTTATTTAAAAAAAAAAAACATATTTAAAAAAAAAGTCTACCGGTAACAATTTTAAAGTGGTAGCCTACTCAACATTAGTTGTAATATTGAGTTTAAGAAGCAGGGTATCAAGCAACCATACTTGTGCAGAGGGTATATATCCCGTGTTAAACAAATCAAAAAATGCATTTGCAACACCCCTTAAAGTACATATATTCTTGATAATTTGGTCGAGTCGAAATAGCGACGTCCGTCTGTGTGCTGGAATCACGTTCAGTCACAAAATAAACCAGGGTAAGCTTGGGATAATATTACTTGTCATTATTTCGAGCAGTTGGCACCAAACTAAATAATTTCAATTACAAAATAATTTCAATTACAAAATGTTACAAATTCAGTGTATTTGTTGTAATAATTTAGTAATAAAATTTGTCAAATTGTTTACTTTTACAAATGTTTTATTATAAATTGGACAATAAGTCCAGATGTTAATGAAAACGTAAAACCCTGGTGGAAGGTATCAGAGATTCGGTATAGCCGAATTCAACACTAATTAGTACTTTTTCAAAAAATAGTTTTTTTTACTTTATAATAACTTTTTTGTGTTAATTTTTACTATAATTCTTAAGAAAACATATTTCCTATTTGGTACTTTTTCTTTAAATGTGGACAGTTTCAAGCTTATGCTAAGAAATGGCACCCACTTTTTTCACTGTACGGTTATCATCATCATCATTATCATAAACATTTTTTTCTTTTTTTTTCTCTCTTAAGTAGTCATCAACATATATACCAACATTCTAAATCGTTTAATTCGTATGTGGAAACTAAAGTGTCTTCTTAGATATATTAAAGCAATTTTGTGTAGATACGAGTTTTTTTTGAAATTTCTAACGCTGGCTTTATTTGTTCTCTCTATGAAACTTAAATAAAATTGTAGTTGACCACATACTGAATTAGCTTTTTTCAAAAATTTTTGCGGTTAATCAATGAAATTTTAACACCCATAAACATATCGCACCTGTACCTCTAAAGTGAGTCAACTCAAAATATTTCAATTTTCACTTTTTGCAACAAAACGATATACAGTGGTCATATGTATGCACTGTAAAAATCTTACATCGATTTTTCTAGTCTTTCGCAAAAAAAATACAGTTGTAACCCTCTTTGTGTTAAAATAGTATCTTCTTTAGAATCCACTAAAAGACATATTTTGAGTTGCACCCAAAAAACTTGTTATTTTTCATGATCACTAAAAAATCGCAAAAGCAACTACTGTTGTATACTAATTATTCGCAATTCTTTACAACGAAACAACTGTTTTTAAATTTTATAGTAAATATAAAAAAAACCGTTTTTTGCCTCTACCGAAAAATTTTTAAATTTTTAGTTGACTCACTTTAGAGGTACAGGTGCGATATACATATATTTATACAGTCATATAGCTGCTAAACTTACATATCGACTGCTCCAAATTTTTGTTATGAGCAATTTAATGAAATTTTGTATTTATTTTTTTTAAACCATATTTATCAACTTTATTGATTTTTGTTGTATTAGTTTTTGCCATATGATCTATTTGTCGCTTTCAGTATATTTTTCATAATTTACCCAATTTTTTATGGTTTGTGTTCTTTTACGATTGTTGATAAGCTTTTACTTTTGTCAATAAAGTGATTGGTTGTTATTAGTTTTTGTATTAACTTTTTTTTCTAAAATGTTATTTGTTTTTAATGTTTTTTTTTTTTCAAGTCTAGTTTTGCCAAATACGATTTTATTTTTTTTTTTTTGCTTCGTAAATATTTGGCCTTAAGCCATAGTTGGTCTAATGACAAAAGCTATTAAGAAGAAATGTAATTTTAGAGCAAACATTTAATGTGTGTAAAAAAATATAAAGTAAAATAACTAGATTTTATGGCTTTTATTGGGTTGGCTAAAAGAAAATTACAAGGAAAAAGTCGACGATTTTAAATATTTTAGGTGCTGGAAATTTAAAAAAAATATATATTTTTTTGTGAAAAGGTTTTAAATTTTGAACATACATATACTTTTGTACAGACTTATCTAAATGTTTCATTTAAAGAAAATATATATTAGATTATGTTTTTAGAAATTTTCTGATCATTTCACAATATTTGATTAAAAATATTGCTTAGCATTATTGATCAAAAACTCTTAAAATAATATTTTAAGCCGATTGTGTCATTAGAAAATATTTATTGAGAATGAAAAGGGGTCAAATTTTTCATTCACACTTTTGAACTTGCAATGACCTTTTATGATTATTTTAGCAGGCAAATTAAAAATTTCTGATTTATTTTCTTAGTGTCTGTAGTTTGTTTTTAGATTGATGAATTTTCTAATAATTTTCCTCACTTGCACTATTTTAAATAATATTTTATTTCAATTTAAATCACTGACAGACAAAAGAAAAAATTTCACTGCACACGAAACAGATGGTATACGTACGTCTGAATTTATGAACATTTAGAACGACCTCAAAGTTACAAAGGATTATATTCGTCAAAAAAAATATACAATGCTGCAGTTGGCATCAACTGAAAGGAGAGAATATTGTTAATTTATGAAATTATTTATTTGATCAAATCACCATAAAAGGATCTCCATAGTCCAGAGTTAAAACTTGATCCACTTTTAGAATATTTTAGATTATTATTTGTCTAAAGAATAAATCAGTTCTTTCCAGGGCGATGTAATTAAATTGTTAGTAATTTCTAATAAAACTAGTTAGACGAAATTTTGGTATGTATGAACATAATTTTTTTCAAAAGATTTTATTGAAGATTTCAAAGGATTTTAAAGGCTAAAATGATATTGTGGAAATATGCACAAAATTGTCAAGATTCTCGCTACTCATTCATCTAAAAATAATCGCGGTATTATAGCAAGATTCCAAGTATTTAAATAATTTTTTGGAAAAATCTAAACTTTTGAAATTTGCATAAATAATAATTTAATAAATTAAACTAGCAGATTCCAGCCCTCGAAGTTCGAGCGCAAATTCTAGGAAATTTTATTTTTTCATTAAACGAAGACCCTAAAAATATGCTCAATTATAGCCAATTCACAGATCAACACAAGAAACAAACTCAGTTTTATTACAAACACTTTAACAAATTTAATAAACACACACATAGCATTTAAATGCAATTTACTCAAAATAAAGGAAAAAAATTAAAAATCTGTAAATCTGCTAAAAAGAAATACCTTTCAAATCATATACGTTTGGTCAAAATCGGGATAAAACGATAGAACAAAATATCAGTCACAAGAAATCGCTTAGCCTATTAATATTATAGTATATAAATTAAATTAAACAAAAATCTGATTTGTAGAGGGAAAATTTATTTATAATTAAAATACGAGTCTCTGAGAGCCTGGTTTTTATAGTTAACGAATATGGCAGCTATAAATAATTATGTTTATCTTTAAAAATAGTTTACCTACCAGTTAAGTTAAGGTATCATTTGTTAGGTATTAGAATCACCTTTTATTTGTGACATTTTTTTCTGCCAAATGTCAAAGGTCATAATCGAATGATGTTTAGTTTGGAAAAACATATCTCGTCCGTCCTGCCTTCGTAGAACTGTAATTTCCCGTTATTTTCAGATCAGTAGAGTTCTACTGCAATAAACTTAACTTTTCTGCAGCAGAAATTTCATTCCGCAAACAAAACTTAATGAAACTTCTTTCAACAACAAACAAGACATTGTATAAATACCCAAATTCTCTTTTAGTTTACAAATATTGTTATGAAATTTTTTAAATTTAAAAAAATAATACACATTAAAACTGTATTATGAACAAATTTTTGAAATTCGTTAACATATAAAAAAACATTATAAAAATTCTGTATAATGGATAGTAGGGTAAGTATTAATTAAAGCCTGGATTATAGTTTTTAAAATAAAAAAAATTTCATTTGAAGTTTCAAATATATCAGAACTTATTGGTTTTTTTTAAGTGTCTAAAGAATGCTTTAAAAATATTTTTGTGCGAATTCTGTATTTTTTCATACACGATTATTATACAGTGTTATATGTCGTTGAAAAGGGTTTAAATAGGCCTTTATATGGTATGCAAAAGTAATTTAGATCCCTGTTTAAAAAAGAAAAAAAATGTATTAAATTTTTTTTTTTGCGATAATTTTTGTATGGGAATAAGTCTTGAAATTTCGAAATTCATTTCAAATTATTGATATACATTTTTCCATTTCGTTGGGGAAGAAAGAAAGGTCCATATGATATTTGTAAGGCCAAGAAAATAAAATGCATAATAAAAAGGGCTACAAACACATCCGTTGGCAAAGCAGCCCGGTTAGCTAATGGCTTGAACTATGTGGTATGAAAGGTTTGGAAACCTACAAGGTCCAAATGTCGAAGATAAGTTTAGGACCGAAAGGAAACGAAATGCCAAAAAAAATCATGTGAGTCTGATCGCAGCGGAGATGTGTAAACATCTAGTAATTAAAGATTTTTTTATAGCACTTTCTTAAAATCAAACAGAAAGCATATCGCTTATAGCAATCAACTGCAGGGTCTCTGTTAATATAAAAATATTTATTATTATATATTGTTTTAACCGGTTAAGTTTTAATTTTTAATTTTTCGTTTTTTATTTTTTATTTTTAATTTTTCGTTTTTCATTTTTCGTTTTTCGTTTTTTCATTTTTAATTTTTAATTTTTAATTTAAATTTTTTTAATTTTTAATTTTTTATTTTTCATTTTTTATTTTTAATTTTTCATTTTTTAATTTTAATTCTTAAATTTTTATTTTTCATTTTTAATTTTTTTTTCTTCATTTTCCAATTTTTATTTTTCTTTTTTCATTTTTCATTTTTCATTTTTTATTTTCATTTTTTATTTTTCATTTTTCAATTTTCAATTTTTATTTTTAATTTTTTATTTTTCATTTTTTATATTTAATTCTTTATTTTTCATTTTTTATTTTTCATTTTTCATTTTTCATTATTCATTTTGAATTTTAGTTTTTCATTTTTCATTTCTTATTTTTCATGTTTCATTTTTATTTTTCATTTTTAATTTTTTAGCTTTAATTTTTTATTATTAATTTTTCCTTTTTATTTTTTTTTTCCAATTTTTATTTTTCTTTTTTCATTTTCATTTTTTATTTTTCATTTTTCAATTTTCAATTTTTATTTTTCATTTTTTATTTTTAATTTTTTATATTTAATTTTTTATTTTTCATTTTTTATTTTTCATTTTTCAATTTTCAATTTTAATTTTTCATTTTTTATTTTTAATTTTTTATATTTAATTTTTTTTTTTTCATTTTTTATTTTTCATTTTTCATTATTCATTTTGAATTTTAGTTTTTCATTTTTCATTTCTTATTTTTCATGTTTCATTTTTTATTTTTCATTTTTAATTTTTTAGCTTTAATTTTTTATACATAAATAAACAACCAAGTTCGAGTGGCATTGTTTTTAATTGCTTTGCCTTCGGATATGAAAAAGTTCATATCGGATGTTGTACTTATATGGGAACTGGGTCGCAAATTGGATCGTGACCATATGGGGTAAGGTCACTTATATTTTGCAAAAACATATACAAACCAAATTTGAGAAAAATTTCTGCAATAATTTTTGATTTTTGATAGATTTAAGCGAAGATCTGGAATTAGCTTTTTACAGGGGCTATGACTACGAATTGTCCTATAGGGTTGGTCTATTGATAAGTGGATTTAATAAATATACACAACACCAGTTTGACCGAGATCTATATGATCTCATATCGACCATTTGTATGTGCACTAGGTCTGAACATGAACCGATTTTCACCAATTTCAACAGCGTTCATCCTATAGCCGACAGAAGCTTATAAGCTAAATTTCATTAAAATTTATTTTTCTCTGTAACCTGTAGTTTGATTAAAAGGGTAACATGCGCGGACGGACGGGAGAATAGAAAGTGATTCTGAGACGATCGGTATAATAAAATATGGGTCTAGGTCAAATATTTTTGGTAGTTACAAACATCAGCACAAAGTCATTATACCCTGATCACATAGTGGTATAGGGTATAATTAAAGTTAATTCACCCAATTATAAAACTAGTTCTTGAATCACTATTCTAACTTACGCTTGACATCTCTGAATTGCAAAATGGAATTGCTAGCCAAATACAAAAATATAATATTAATTTAAGAAAAATAATATTCATTAAATTTTACTGTTTTATTTATATTTCAGGAGTTAATAAGAACTCACTCTTAAAATTTAGTACAAGTGTAGAGAAGACAATCATTAGCAACATATGTTTTTTTTTTAAAATTTGAAATAAATCACTTTTGAAGTTATTCAATATCAAAGTTTTGATCATGCAACAACGATTTTTGACCTTTTGGAAATAAAATGTTGGCAAATTTCATTATAGATTCTCTCAATATTTTTAGTTTAAGATGGTTTTAAGAGTTAAAACAGTTTTTATTTTTACATATTTTTCATTTTCTTATCGCCATATTTCAGGAACTGTTAGAGCTAGAGTTCCATAATTTTTAATATATCTTCGAAATTGCTTATGTTCTTCGTTGATTTAATAGAACTAGCCATATGTAGATCATGCACATTATGTTAAGTTTTTCCATGCTAAACTATTAACTACTAATGATGCAAATTTTACCAAATTCTTAAAGCTGTTTAAAAAACCATTGCCAGACAATTAGTAAAAAAACATATTTTTTTAAGTCTATGTTATAATATAAACTTAATATATTTTCTTAATAATTATATTTTTTTTAATAATATATTTAAGAATCTAAAATAGAATTATATGGAAATCTTCTTTTAATAACAATTCAGAGAAAAATGTTTTCTAAAAGCTACAAAAATGGTATTTGAAAGGTTAAACAAAACACAACATATTTTCCAGAGCCAGTAAAATCATGCTTGAAACATACATATTTTTAATTATTTAGAAAGTACTTTTTGATTTGAAACTAAATATATATTTCAAACACCCTAATTAAAATTCATGTTATGCCAAAAGACAGACAAATATTCATTTCTGCTAACTAATGGAAAAATAAATAAACAAACATAAAAAATTAAAAATACATCTTATTACTCATACGAGTTTGTAACATGTTAAATTAAAATTTATGAATTTTCTAGACAATAAAGCTTGAAGACAAAACCATAAAACAGCTTAGTAAATTTGAAGACCCCATTAATGATAGACCAGTAAAAAAAGTAAATTTACTTTTTAGATATTAACTGCTGACAAATTTTTCACCAACCACTTCAGACAAAAAAATAACTGTTGGCCAAGCTTTTCAAACAGCTGCAAGTGCATAACTAAACAGACGAACTCAGGAAGCCAGGCTACCAAGTTCTTAACGTTCAAGTTCAATGCTAAAACAAAAAACAGTGTAGAGAAACATAAAAACTATTAGCCAAGAGAAGAGAGAAAAAGAGAGAAACTCTACAAACTTAAAATTGATTGCTCACTGTTTGAAGACAGAAACAAAACCTTGATCTTGGCTTTAAGCAGAAATTCCCACTTAACTATTTAACATTCAAGGCGCTCTTATCATGTTATGGTTTTAAGTCATTTTCTATGTTAACTTCTTTCTTTTTCATATCATGATTACTGGCATGCTAGTGTTGGTGTGTTTTACTTTGCTTTCTCTGCTAAAAAATGTCTTCACCCTCTTCTTCTTTCCCTAAAGAAAAATAACAATTGCTTTTCTAGCACTTCTTTTGTTGGAGACCTGGTCGGAAGGCATAAAAGACACAAATTTTATAGGTTCAAAGTCATTGCTCATGATGCAATTGTGGAGTTAACAACGGTTGTAAATACAAACATATAAAAAGGAATATTAATTCATCTCAAAACAAACCTGCTACATAACTATTGTAGATGCTTCCTGTGGATTACTTATTATTTTTCTTCATCTTCTAACAATTGCAGTCAACAAAAGACTCCTTCTTTTTTCTTGTTGAAAAAAAAGGAAACATAAAAAATTTATTGAAAATAAATTTTAAAAAAACAGTGGTTATTGCAAAAAAAAAATATTTATTTAAAAAAAAATTAAAAAAAATTAAAAAGAACCCGTTAAAAGTGCAAAAAAAAATTAAAAAAAAAACTTGAAAAAATTTTAAAAAAATCAAAAATCTCAAACATAATTGACATCCTGCCGTACTAATAAAAGTGCTTATCAATCCTAAAGAAAAGGTATGTTAAAACAAAAAAAAAAAAAACAAAAGAACAAGAAAATTAAAACAAGAACAAATTATAAATAATAAAAGTTTAGTGTAAATTCCATTAAGAAAACAAAAGACTTAAGAAAGAAACTTTAATAATATTAAACACCATCCAAATTAAATTACTTAAGACACAAGCATTTATATATAAAAACACATTATATGTAAATCAAACTCTCAACAAGTGATTTTTGGAAATTTATATTAAAAAGAAAAAAATTTTTTTGGAAAAATATAAAAAAAAAAATTATAAAAAAAATTTTTCATCTTAAAATTTAAAAAAAAAAAAAAAAATTGGTAATAATAAAAAAGTGCAAGAGACATTAATAAATAAAAACGAAATTGATATTCATAAAATATTATTTTTTTTTTTGTGATTTTAAGGAATATATAAGTAAATACATTGGGTTTCTGGAACTTCACAATTTATTTAAAGAATATCTAGTTTTTCATTCGCTTACTTGCTGTGATATCTCATAATTAGCAAATGTTCACAAATATTCATTTATCTCAATGTGGCTTTTCAGCTTTCATCAGCTTAAATATTTTTCTAATGAATGAAAACATAATTTTTGAATATTAAAATTAAAAGTTTCAAAAAATAATTTTCCAAAATTTCTAAAGAAATTTCTAAAATAAAGACTAATAGAATTATATCGTGTATTGTTTGATGGAATTTGACCTCTAATATAAAGATTTGACTTAATTTAAATATTAAAATAAAACCAATTTAAATTATTTAGATTATTGTAGTTGGTTTACTGAAAAAACAATTAATACCTATATATTTTTAAATTGAATAAAAATTATAAAACGTTTCTTTGGATTTAATAAAAATAATTCAATTATATTATTATTTGGAGAATATAAACCCATTTCCTTTTACAAAAATATTCAAATTTGTTTATTTTAAAATCTCAACTGATTCCTATTAACAGAATACAATCCAAAACAAGTAAATACTAAATCTAATTTTATCCAAGTGTTTGTTTATTTTGTGAATTTGCTTGATTTCAACAGACAGACGGACGGACAGATGGACGGACAGACGGACGTTGCTATATCACCTCGCAAATGAAAATTGTGTAGAGGGTATCAAAATATATAAATAGGAGCAGAGAGTGTTCTCCAAACAGTAGCTGTCTGAAACTGTTCAAAAATAATATTTCTCTTTCAGGATTAATATCGAATCACCATTTGCAGAGCCCAGCACTTGAAATTCGAGTGCAAATTCTAGGAAATTATTTTTTTCCTCAATTTTTTTCTTTCAATATTTTTTTAATCTATATATATAAAAAGTTTATGAATAGTTAAACAAAATTCATTAAATTGTGAATAGTTAAACAAAATTCATTAAATTGTGAATTTTTAATAAAATTCATTAAATTCCATTATAAATATTTGTTCAACACACCTCACAATTCAACACAGGGCTTTTGATTTATTGCAAACACAACAACAAATTTAATAAACACACACACAGCAAATGATTATTACTTCAAATAAATATTACTCCAAAAAAAATTTACCAGATAGTGCACATCTGTAAAAAGGTGCTGATCTGCAAAGAAATACCTTTCAAATGGTATATTTTTTTTTTTTTTTTGTCGAAATTAGTTGATAACTGAAGTGTAGATGATGTCACAAGAAATCGCTTTGCCTATTAATATTATAGATTTCAAATATATATTTTAAAAATTTTACATATAAATATTTTGAAAAACGAAACTGATTTCAATTTTAGTGTTTTTAAACTATTTCTTTTAACTCATACTCTCTGTCTGTCTGTCTGTCGTGGGTTAACCCCATTTCCTCTTATCCAATTGATCTGAAACTTGGCCACTAGTCTTGTTATGACTACAGATTAATTTTGGGGTAGTCACACACAGTCACGCATAATCACGGACAGTCACGGAGTGATCTATATTTCATTTCGCCTCATCCGATCGATCTAAAACTTGGTCGATAGACTAGCTGTGAAAAAAGTCACGGAGTGATTTAAACCCCATTTCCACTCATTCTATCGATCTGAATCTTTGTCCATAGACTTGTGATTAAAGATTAATTTTAAAATAGTCACGCAAAGTCGCGCACAGTCACGGAGAGATTCAAAACATATATGATTTAAATGTAATAATCTAAACATGCTTTTAAAGCAGAATATGACAAAAATTATTTTTATTCTAAATTTATTGATTCGGTTAGATATTAAAAAAAAAGCTCAATATATCTGTGGTCACAACCAATAACCGCCTAACTCGAAAATCATGCTTTCGAGAAAAATAGCTTTTTATATAAATATAATGGGGCTTCATTACGACTTAGGTCAGAATATTTGTTTTAATATCTCTTTAAAAAGCAGTGTCAGAGAAATTTGGATTTCACGTAAATATAAAGATTTTTTAGTAGAATATGATATCATACATAACTCAAATCGTTCTTAAGTCGACTTAGGCGGTTATCGCTTTTGACCACAGATATAATCATTTTGATGAAAATATAAAAAAGTATGCATTTAATATAAATATTACAATTAGGATATTTATAGCAAAATATGCTACATACAACACATGGGTGTCATTTTATTTTAAATTAAATTTATTGATCCAGATAGATGTTTATGATAAAAAAATTTTTCAAAAAGAAACTTTTGATGAAAATATGCAGAAACAAGCAATAGTAATAAAATATGCTACTAAAAATCTTTACCACATTGTTGTAAATTAGTTGATTCAAATAGATATTTATGACAAAAAACAAATAAAAATATTAAAAATGAGACTTTTTTCAAAATATGCAAAAGATGCATTTATAGCAAAATATGCAACTTCGATGTCATTTTTTTTCTATTTATTGATCCAGATCTGTTATATTATACAAAATTTAATAAATTGGTTTGTAAGCCTAAAAATAGGTAAATTTAATGATTCTGATAGATATTTAAAAAAAAAAAACAAGTATAAAAATTATACGATACCCTATACCACACGTTTAGAGACCCTATCTCTTAGGTTCAACTAATTAGACACAGACAATAAGCATAATCCAAATTTGAGTGGCATTGTTATGAATTTTTTTTTACCTTCGTATATGAAAAAGTTCATATCGGCTGTATTTATATGGGACTAAGTCAAAAAATTAACCGCTCCTGGCTCTAATTGGTAGGGTCACTTATTTATTGCAAAAACATATACAAACCAAATTTGAGGAAAATCTGTGAAATATTTTTGTTTTTTGATAGATTTAAGTGAAGATCGGGAATCAGCTTCATATGGGGCCTATGACTAAGAATTGTGCTAAATCGATTGTCTTTGAACTACTGATTAATGGATGTAATAAACATAAACAACCCCAATCTGACCGAGATCTATCTGATAATTTGGATATTATGGCAATTTAAGTCAATCTCATAGGGGTCATTTGTAAGGTGACTAGGTCTGAACATGAAGCAATTTCAATAGCGTTCATCCTATGGCCGATAGAAGCTTATATACAAAATTTCATCAAAATAAATTCATATTTGCGACCTGTAGTTTGGTAGTTGCAAACATCAGCGCAAAGTCTTTACAGAATATAAAAACAATAAATGAACATTGTGGTGAGGATAAGCTAAAATATGCATATATAGCAAAATATGCAAATATATACCTACTATTATAATTCGATGCTATTTTATTCTAAATTTATTTAGATGAAAATATAGAAAATACGCATTTAATGTAAAATTTTAAAAAATATGCTATTACAAATCTTTGATTTTTTATTGTAAATTAATTGAATCATATAGATATTTATGGGGAAACATATTTCAAACTGAGCATTTTGATGAAGAACATGCAAAACATGCATTTGAAGGAAAACATGCAAAAATATGCAACTTAAAATCGTTTCTATATTCAAATCTGTTCTTATGAAAAATTCAATGATTGGGCATAGTATGCATAACAAAATATGTAAAAGCATATATTTAAAGCAAAATATGCAAAAATATCCAATTACAAATTGACGCCACTTTTATTCTAATTTTAATAATTCTGATAAATATTTATGAAAAAATTTCAATATATGATCACTTTGATGAAAATATTGAAAAATATGCTCCTACAAATCTTTGCCATTTTAATGTAAATTTATTAGTCCGATAGATATTTACGAAAATAATATTTTCAATAGAAGCCTTGTGAAGAAAATAGGCAAAAATATGCGTTTAAAGCAAAATATGCAAAAAAATAGGCAAAAATAAACAATTAAAATCGCTTATATTTATGAAAATAAATTTTTTAAATTAAACTTTTGATATCATTGCGATTTCACTGAAAATGTTTTGATTCAAATCGATATTAATAAAAAAAAAAACAAAATGAAAATATGCAAAAACATGTGTTTAAAGCAAAATATGCAAAAACATCTTATATATTAAAATAATTTATGAATAAACTTTGCATTCAAGATTTTTTCAATATTTTTCTTCTCTCAAACCTCTATAACTAGAGTTCTAATTAACGTAGGTCTTGACATAGGTCTGAGAACACTCAGTGGATCAAGCTCCTTCTTCTGACCTATTAACTGCTTAAATTCGTTGGGTTTGAGGAAAGTTATGCGTGGAGAATCAACTTTACTTTTACTGTACTTGGCATATTTTGGCATTACTGTACGTTAACTTCTCTTGGAAAATTTTGGTATTATATTATAAAAATTAATATAATATAATATAATGCTGCGGAGCAGCATGGGTCCTCTAATATAAATTAAAATCGTTGTCATTTTGTCCTCTATTTATTGATGTAGATCTACTTACATTTAAGAGTAACTCAAGAAGTGGGCATTTTATGGTTAAGAAAATATGTAAAAGCATACATTTAAAGCGCAAACATGCAAAAATATGCAATTACAAATCGACGGCATTTTATTATAATTTTTATAACCATTTGGAATTTGGCAAAATTCCTCAAAGCTAAATCTAGGGCTCGTAAAGCTATCAGAGATAGCAGGAAAAAGTCGTGGATAGATTTCTGTGACACAATAAATTTACGAACTCCAACCTCAGAGGTACATAAAACAATCAAATCATTAAATGGATCCTCGAACTTCCATCATATTACAGCACTAAAAGGTAACAATACGATATTAACAGATAGTAATGATATTGCTAATTTATTAGCATTTAGTTTTGCACAAAATTATGCCTCTTCTAACTATTCAACCAAATTTTGTTTATATGCCACCTCTACTAACTTTCCTATTGATTCATCAAACAATAACGAGTTATATAACAACAAATTTACTTTAGCTGAATTTAAATCTGCCCTTAAGTCATGTCATGGTACATCACCTGGACCAGATAATATTAGATATGAAATGTTAAAAAACTTAGACGCAAAGGCAACAAAATACTTTTTAGATTTCTATAACAATATTTGGACAAAACAAGTTTTTCCAAAAAAGTGGAAAAATGCTTTAGTCATCCCAATCTTAAAGCCAGGAAATGATGGTACTAATAAAAATAATTACACACCAATATCGCTCACTAACTGTCCTTGTAAACTTTTAGAAAGAATGATAAATAAAAGATTAGTCTACCATTTAGAAAAGAATAACATTTTAAATATCAATCAATCCGGTTTCAGAAAAAATAGAGGAACAATAGATAATTTAGCAATACTTCATTCTGATATTATGGAAAGTTTCTCGTCAAAAAATGACTTAATAGCAGTGTTTTTTGACATTCGGAAAGCATATGATTGTGTCTGGAAACAGCTTATTTTCAAAAAACTAAATTTGGCTGGAATACGTGGAAATATGGCTGCCTTTATATTTAATTTTTTGCATGAGAGACAATTTTGTTGTATGGTTGAAACACAACCTCAAATTACGTCCCTCAGGGTTCAGTATTAAGTTTCACCCTACTCCTTTTAGCCATAGATGATATTTTGAACAACTGTCAAAAAAATGTAAAGGCACTGCTTTATGCTGACGATCTTGTCATATACTGAGCTGGTAAAAAAGTTTCAGCCACAGCTAATAAAATCCAAAAAACTATCCTAAATCTAGAAAGTTGGAGTGACAAGAGCGGCTTTCAATTTCAGAATGAAAAAACTGTAGCAATAAAATTTTCCAGACGCTTAAAAACTCCCAACAATCCGATATTAAAACTTTCTGGAAAAAATATAAATTTTGTAGAAGTACACAAATTTTTAAGCGTTACTTTCGACAAAAAATTAACATTCAAGACCCACATACACAATATAAAGGCCAAGGCTAACTCAAAACTAAACATCATTAAAATGCTTAGAGCCTCAATTTGGTTCTGACTCAAAAACTCTCCTCAAAATTTTATCTTCTGTTGTACTTCCAACTACAGATTATGCATCGATTATATATTCGTCTGCTAACAAAACAAACCTGAAGATTTTGGAACCAATCTTAAATACTGGAATAAGACTTTCCATTGGAGCTTTTGAAACCAGCCTAGCTAGTAGTATGCAAATTCTATCCTCATGCCCACCTCTTGATATAAGAAGACTTAAATACCTACTTAACTATACATTAAAAATCTTCTCTCTACAAAACCACCGTTTATACCCATATATTACTAATATGACAAAAATTAATCTGCTTCAATCAAAAAAACCAAAAAATTGCCCTTTCTATGTAAAAGCGGTTCAAGAATTTAGTAAAATTATTATCAAGACGGATATTATAGAGAATAGAACATTACCTCATACTGCACCATGGTGCTACTCTGATATAAATATAGATTTTTCGCTTGCATACTGCAATAAACGAGATATGACTCCTACAGAAATACAACAGAAATACTATGACTTAATTAATACAAAATATTCAAATCATATCTACCTTTTCACTGATGGTTCTGTAAAGAACGAGAAATCCGGTTTCGCAGTTTTTGGCGAGAATCTTGTCATAACTAAACGCATTCACAACTACTCCTCTATATACACAAGTGAATTACTGGCAATCAAAACCTGCGTTGAAATCTTTGGAAATTTTTAACACAAAACTCTCATTATATCCGATAGTAAAAGTGCATTACAAAGATTAAAGGAGCCATTTAATAATATCATAATTATAAATCACATAAAAGAATCTATTTCAAATCTGTGTAACAATAAAATAAGCTTTTTGTGGATTCCAAGCCATTTAAATATATATGGAAAGGGCAGATGCTCTTGCTAAAAATTCTTTAGAAGAAATAATTTCTGACTTTTAATAATAATAATTCATCATTTATTAAGAAATAATTTCTGTAGATTGCAAATATCAATTCTCAGACTATAAACAGTGGATTTGTACATATATATCAGATCTATGGAGCGATTCGTGGCAAAATAATAATCAAACTAAATTATATAAGATTCAGAAAAATAACATATACCAATTTAAAACCCCCGTATTAACTAAAAAAGATTTTATTAAACTAAACAGATTAAAAATTGGTCACTGCTTATTTTCCCATCGCCATATTGTTGAGAAAACACAACCCCCCCCTTTGTGATTGCGGTCAAATATTGGATGTTTGCCATATTTTTAATGAATGCAGAATATATCATGAAAAACGGTTGAAATATAAAATTAATAATATTGAAATACTCACAAAAGAACATGAATTTGAAAATGTAAAAAAGTACTTAACTGAAATTAACCTATATGATTCGGTTTAATTCATAAACAAAAAATGTAATTAAAAACATATACATATAAGTAAATATATAAAATTAAATTTAAGATCATAAGAACTGTAAAATGGCCTATATAACCTTATTGTGTTGGGGCCCCAAAAAACCAAATAAATAAATAAATAAATAACCATTTTAATAAAAATATGCAAAAATACCCATATAAAAAAAAATATTGAAAATTATGATAATACAAATCTTTATTGATTCAGATGGCAGATATTTATGAAAAAATAATGAGCATTTGATGAAAATATGCAAAAACATGCATTTAAAGCAAAATATGCAAAAATATGCAGTTTCAATTCATGGTAATTGTATTCTGTATTTATTGATCCAGGTTTATATTTATGAGAAATTCAATAAATGGGCTTTGTATGCATAAGAAAATATGTAAAGCCATTAAAGCAAAATATGCAATTAAAAATCGAGGCACTTTTATTAAAATTTTAATAGTTCTAATAGTTATTTATGAAAAAAATCCAGTAAAAAAGCATGTGGATGAAAATATTTAAAAACATTCTTTCAAAGCAAAATAGGAATTTTGCTAATTTTTTCTTGATAAGCTATTGCTATAAATTTATTGATTCAGACAGATGTTTGGCCCATATCGAGTTAAAACAAGCCTAATTATTAACATAACCACAATACTGGATAACTGGAAAAATTAGTATTATATAAATAAAATTTGACAAACAACATTTCCAAATATGTGAACCCACAGCTGAATTTGTAAAATTAATTTTAGAACAATAAAAATTTGTAAATAATACATATATTTATTAGCCAGCAATAGTATGGATTTTTTAAAAATATATTTTTCGAAAATCAGTTCTAAAACGCATTTAAGAGAATATATTTGTTCGATATTTATTTACTGTTTTTTTTTTAATCGACGAATATTCTTTTAAACTTTATCTTTGTTGTGAAAGGAGTTTCCTTACGGGCTAGTGACAGTCAAATTTACTGTAAATAAAAATCAATTGATTTTCATGTTTCAACCAGCTTTTTTCAGACTTCTTCATTATTTTTATTATTATTTTAGTATTGTCACTATTTGTCCAATTTTTTGAGGACAATTCTCTTTGGAGCAATAACTGTTGGAGCAATAACTACAATTAACCGGCATAAATGTCAAATTACAATAACAACACACCTCATCTCTAAATGCTTCAGCATAGGCCCTTTAATTGTGTATCATTATCAAAGAAGAGAAAAAAGATAAGATAAAAATTAATCGTTAAGTCGTGTGTATAGTAGCAGAATTCCCATACGAAAGCGTCATAACAATTTGTGTCTTACCATGCTTAAACAACGGTTTATAAATTTGAGAAAAAAAAACTTATAATCATGTTTTTTTTTATTTATTTATTTGTTCATATTAGATGGCATAAATAATCCAGAAAATACAAAAAAATAATAAAAAAAAAAACTCATTTCTATTACAATTCAATTCTATATAATAATATTTTCCATAACTTAAAAATAAAGCATCTGAATAAAATAATTAACTGATTTAAAAAAAAATTTATATAATGTAAACAAGTAAGAAAATTATAGACGGTCTAGCCCGACTTTACGATACCCTGTACCATGGTTTAGAGACCCTATCACTTCGGTCCAACTAATTGGATATAGCATATAAGCATAAACCAAATTTGAGTAGCATTTTTATTAATTTTTTTCGCTGCAGATATGAAAAAGTTCATATCTGATGCTATATTTTTATGAGGACTAGGTAAAAAAAAATGGACCGATCCTGACCATATTTGGTAAAGTCACTTATACTTTGAAAAAATATATACAAACCAAATTTGAGAAAAATTTGTGCAATATTTTTGTTTTCTGATAGATATAAGTGAAGATCGGGAAGCAGCTCTATATGGGGCCTATGACTAAGAATTGTCCTATAGGGATTTTTTTTTTGGATTACTAATTAATGGTTGTAATAAACACATACAAACCCAATTTGACTGAGATCTATATGATAATTTGGAACTTATGGCAATTTATGTCGATTTCATAGGGGTCATTTGTATGGGGACTAGGTCTGAACATGGACCGATTCTCACCAATTTCAATAGCGTTCGTCCCATGGCCGATAAAAGCTTATATACCAAATTTCTTATTTGCGACCTGTAGTTTGATTACAAGGTTTACATGGACACACAGACGGACGGCCGGACGGACGGACGGACATTGCTATTTCGACTCAAAAAGTGATTCTGAGTCGATCGGTATAATTAAAGATGGGACTAGGACGAATATTTTTGGTTGTTACAAACAGCAGCACTAAGACATTATACCCAAACCACATAGTGTATAGGGTATAAAAACCCCCATATTTTGCACAAGTACTGAGAACAAAATAAATTCGAATCCGTGGTAATTTATTTGTAACGGAACTTTTAATTTTTTATACCCTCCACCCCAGTGTGCAGAGAGTATACATAAGTTTGTCATTCCGTTTGTAATAATTATAAAAAAAATTTTGGACACCATAAAATATATATATTTGTGATCCTTATAACAAGCGGAGTTGATATAGCGATGTCCGTCTGTCCGTCTGTTGAAATCACAATGGCAGCTTCAATCAAAATGATTCATTAACAACCTGAAAAATTTTCTGTTTAAAATAGTCCAAATCGGTTAATTAGGTCCCGAGAATTGAAGGAAGAAGTAAAAAAGTCTTGAAAACATATAATTTGTTTATGTTGTTCTTGTCACGATCACGCCCTCAATAAGATTACTGGAGCGCTCGTTTTTAGTGGGAATGATTGACCAACATCATGAGTTTAATAGTTCCGAGAAATCAATGACGAGGTAGAACAAATTGAAAAAAATTTATGTTTCTGTATTCTTCTCGTTGTTATTCTAAATGTTGTATTGTTGTCATAGCTTGACTTGTTGGTTTTGTGATCGTTGTGGTAATAATATAATAAAACTAACCTTTTGTACATTTTCTTTTATTCACTCTGGTAGAAAAATTTAAAGTTTCCATTGTTTTGGCCTCACAAAAAAAATTATTAGATCAATTTTGTCATCGCCATGAGCACGGCTGCAAAGTTTCAGGTCGATTGGGCCACGGTAAAGGGTTAAAAATCGATCCAAAATAATTTTTAATGCTAAACTACCTGTTGTTAATTAAAAAAAAACAATGTAAAGTTACCGAAAAAAATCTTATGTATTAATTTATTTAAATAAACTCAACAATAACTTTTGATGTTGTATTTTTTGTGTGTAACACTTACATATACATCCATACATACATATATTAAATTATAAAATAATATACATATATTCTATATACATACATATGTACATATATCCATAATAAAATTCTGCAATATTTTGTTTTAGGGAAAATACATTTCTTATGCATTAACATAAAGAGTGTCACTTCATTTTGCTCAGTGTGACTATGCCACAGTAGATGGCGCCACAATTTTTGTTCTAATTAGCTTTGCAATAGTTATTTCTATTTTAACATGAATGTCAACATTTTCCATTAGATATCAAACAAAACAATGATAAAAGAGCTGAGTAAAGACGAAGCAATGTTAGCCATCAGTTCATTTATATAAAAAAAAAATATATTAAATTTGAAACAGTCAAAAGCATTTTGTCTTAAGTGTAACAATTTTATCTTTTTTTTTGTATTTAATTAAAGAAAACAAAAATAATGGAATTAAATTACAATTTAAAAAAACTGAAGCAAAAATTCATTATTTTTTCGGTTACAAATAATTTTAAAAAAATTAAAGAGAAAAAATTAAAGAAAATATTTTTATGACTAATTTTATATTTTCTTCAAAATTTTTATTAAGAAAAATTAATAAAATAAATGATGAATTATTATTCGACCTTTGAAATTTTTGATTATTTTAATTTTTCTCCTCCAATATTTCATCATTCTTTGAATGACATTTTCAGGGAGTATGTACATACAAAATTTATTACCGCTGCGGTCCTCTCATGTTAATATTACATTAGACGAAATATTGGAGGAGAAAAATTAAAATAATAAAGGATATTTTATAAACAAAAACGTGACCTCGAGCTCGACTAATTTATTAAAAGTCATAAATTAATAAAATTTCAACAACAAAACAGAGCTAAACAATAAGAGATTTATTTACAAAAATTTAAACAAAATAAGGGAAATCATAGCAGACAACAGTTATCCAATTCACATGATAAATAATTTAATCCAAAAATCAAAAAACCGGGAAATCCAGAGACGAAAAAAACACATCTGGCAAACCCAAATTTTACAGCCTACCCTATATACCCAAATTAACAGGGAGTAAAGAAATTAGACAAATAATAGATGATAAAAATGTAAAATTAGCTCACAGACCAAATAATACAATTCGATCGTTATTCACACAAACAAAAACAAAAATTGAAAAAACTGAGCAGAGCAATGTTGTGTATGAAATAAAATGCGTTGGTGGAGGAGGAGATAACTGTGGTAAAGTTTATATAGGGATGAAAAAAAGAAGTTTAGGCACAAGAGTAAGTGAACACGAAGCAGACATTCGAAAAGAAAAATTAACGACAGCTTTAGCACAACATTGCATCGAAAACAAACATAATGCTGATCTAAACAATGTACGAATATTAGACATGGAATTAAGAGAAAGCAAACGCTACACTTTAGAGAGCTTGTGAATACAACAACAACAACATAGTTCAATAAATTTAAAAGACAAAGACAAAACAAATGCAATTTATTCTATTGTAATTGTTTAGTTGATTTATTGATTTGAACTGTGACACTAGGATTAGAATACAT
Organism: Cordilura impudica; assembly: GCA_963682025.1. NCBI lineage: Eukaryota > Metazoa > Arthropoda > Insecta > Diptera > Scathophagidae > Cordilura > Cordilura impudica. The sequence goes on along the minus strand of OY821520.1, from coordinate 241,556,724 downwards.
ACTGTGATATTTATAAAATTTTTTTTTTATTTTTATATTTGTTTTGTTAAATTAATTTGTGTTTTATGTTGTGTTTATGTAAAACAAAAATTTATAATTAAATTTAAATGTAATTGACGAAAGATTAAATGTAAGTATAGTTTTCTAAGACCAAAGTTTATTGTTGTTATTAAAACTGTTGTCTCTTTATGTTTTCATATAATGCCAGATCTAATAAAAATATCGTTGAAAATGTTGGGAATATCCAACGAAACGTCGGATGGAAAAATGAATAAATAATCTTTTATTTAATTTGAAGAAATATAATGACCTTAAAAGCCCAATCTAGAAAATTCCAAGAAAACATAAAACAGATCAATATTTAAATTAATTACATTTTTGTATCACATTCTACGTTAAGAAAATTTAAATAAGAATCATGAGAAAAATACCATTTTTCCATATTTGAATAAAATTTTTTTATATATGTAATAATATAATTTCTGAAAACAATTTTCTTAACATAAAACTCGTAACTTAAAATTTTAGCAATTATTGCTGAATTCTAAGTGCCATATTTTATTTATTTTAATACAAAATTAAGTTTAAAAATTTTTCTTTTGCAAAATTCTGGTAAGATTTCTTAGATATCATAGAGGTGAACATATTAATCACATTATTTATTTTTTCAGCTTGAATATTTTTTATTCAAAAAAATTTTCATTAAAATCTTTATTTTCACCTATTTCTGAACGCCTTAAATTTTTTTTAAATATAAATTAAATATGTTTATGTTTACGCTCAACTTAAAATTTAAATATTTATTTTCAGGTCAATTTTATTTTCTCGCAATATACTGACATGATTTTGTAGAAGTAATAGAACTTGTTAATCACCTAATTGCTTTTATTCATCCCAAATAGTTTTATCATTTCAACAAATTTTCATTCAAAAAATTATTTTGGTGTACCAAAGCACGACAATTTTTTAATTAGCTCAACATTTGTTTTATTTAAAATAATCATATTCACCTAAAAAAAATTGTATTCATATTAGTACTGATAACAATTCATGAAAAAATCAATAATTTAAATTTAGCGAGAAATAATTTTTGCGAAAAAATAATATATACTAGCAGATTTCAGCCCTTGAAATTCGAGTGCAAATTCTAGGAAATTTTATTTTTTCATTAAATAAAGTCCCTAAAGGTATGATAATCAGTTATAGCCAATTCACAAATCAACACAAAAAACAAATTCATTTTTATTACAAACATATTAACAAATTTAATAAACACAAACATAGCATTGTATAATTTTATGTATGTGTTCGTAGCAACTTTAAATACAATTTACTCAAAATTAAAGAAAAAAAATTAAAAATCTATAAATCTGCAAAACGGCTAGAAAGAAATATCTTTCAAATTATATACGTTTGATCAAAATCGGTATAAAACGGTAGAACAAACCATCGGTCACAAGAAATCGCCTATCCAATTAATATTATAGATATATGTTTTTTTAAATATATTGAAACAAAATTTATTAAAAAATTTTATAACAAAAACAAAATTCTTTTCTTTAAAATTCTTTTCTTTTAAAATCATATATATTATAACATTGCTAAAACACTTTATTATATAGCGATACAGTTTTTATAGGTTAATTATATACTAATTTAAAAAAACATTCTTAAACATTAGTTTCAAACAAAATCAAGATAAAACGTCTAACAATTTTCTCCTTAACTTTAAAGATAAATCATCTAATTTGATCTATTAACATTGCTATAACGGAAGGTTTTATTTTATATTATATAGCCTCACTTTACCCGTTCATTTATCAAATCCCAAAAAACTAAAAAAAAAACAATTACCACCTCTTTTTAAGCAATTATTAAAAAAAAAACCTTAAACGCAAGGTATAAATTAAAAGCGTAGATATTCTATAAATACAAAGTTTTAAACAAAATTTCCCATACATACATCCAAAATGACTACTTTCCCAAAAACAAAAAGCAGAACATACCTTAAATACAAAACACAGAAATATTTCAGAGAAATTAAGGTCAAGCTTGAAATGTTGTTTAGTGAGCCATACCAACGTATGGTGCATTTTTAAAATGCATAATTTGTATAAAATTAAATACCGAAAACTATTTGGAAGTGGTTAAAGTCAAAATCATTTAAAAAGTAGTTAAATTGAAAAGAAAATTATAGATAAACAAATCTTGTCTGAGAAGTCATTAAATTTATGGTTGCTGGAATATTTAAAAGTGATTAATTTAATTTAATTTACAATGAAAATTATAATTTTTGTCTTAGATTTATGAAGCTTAAAGGGGGAAAATTTATTTAAATTTTCGAAACAAATGTTTTCATCAAACTTTCAGTTGTTTTGAACAATTTAAAAAATTTGAAAATCTTAAGTTTTAACATTTTTTTAAAAGTAAATTGTATGTTTTTCTTATGTTCGATTCATTTATATTTTAGTAAAATATTAAAAAAAAAATTTTCCAAAAATCTTAAATAAGTTGTTTATAAAAAAAATATTTTTTTGCATGTTTGGTTACATAACTTTTTTTTGCCTATTTCAATTGATTTTTTTTTTTTTAGAAGCAAACACTTGCCTAAAAAATATATAGTTTTTAATCGGTTACTTGATATCAAGTTCGTTTCTTAACTCTGTCGTTTCTACTATAAAAAAAATTCCTAAGAAAATTAAAAAAAAAAAATTTTATGATTTGGTCAAGTTTGATTCATTTATATTTTAATAATATTTTTGAAAAAAAAAATATGAAAAAATTTTTAATAAAAATTTTATTTAGTTGTTTTAAAATTTTATTATTTTTTATAGGCTTTTATATGCAATATTTTTAACAATAATAAGCAAATGGTTTAAAGATAAGTTATAACATTAGTTTTAACCTCCAAGCAATGCTAAAATCATATAACTTTCAAAGAATTCTATTTACAACTATTATTTCCTTAAAGGAGGATCTATATCTATCAAAAATTGTTTAATATATATATTCTATTTTTTTTTTTCGTATTTCTATTGATATTTTTTGGAAGCAAGCACAGCCTAATTTAAAATTTCCATTTTTGCTCAAATGTTTTACTTACAAAGCGGTCCTATTGACATCGACTCTTTTATTTTTTTTACTATAAAAAACTCATAGGAAAATTTTAGAACAAAAAAAGTGTATCTTAAGTTTTTCATTAAGTTTAATTTATATATATTTCAGATTTATATTTTCAAAATAAGAAATGAAAAATTAAAAAATTTTTTCATAAAAATTTAATTTAATTATTTCAAAAGCAGTTTTTCATTAGTATAAAAGAAATCCAATTTTACTAAAATTTTTCAGTTATTACTAACCGATTCTGCTGATATCAAGTTCATTGCTTAAGTCTTTTGTTTGTAATTAAAAAAAAAACAAAGAAAAATATTGCTCATGACACAAAATATTTTCTAATCATGAAAAAATGTTTCATAAAAATTTAAATTTTTTAATCACATTTTTAATTCCATATTTATAAAAAATTTCCATTTTTTCTAAAATTATTAAAATACTTATAACCAAGTTCGTTGCTTAAGTCTTCTGTTTTTAACTATAAAAAAAATAGTATAAAAATCTTAAAAAAATTTGTTTAAAGTTTTTGGTTCAGTTCAATTTATTTATATTTCAGTAATATTTTTGCAAAAAAAAAAAGGAAAAATAATAACAGTGTTTGTTTATAAAAATTTTGTTTTAATTATTTTTAGAGCATTTTTTTCATTAGCTTTGATTCCATATTTTTAAAATAAATTTTCATTTTTACTAAAATTTGTACTTATTTGCTGTTATCATGTTCGTTACTTTTTTTTATATAAAAAAATGCTCATGAAACAATAAAAAAATTTTGTTTCAGTTATATTTTAGAAAATGTTTCTTTCTTTAGTCGTGAAAAAATGTTTCATAAAAACTTAACTTAGTAATTTAAAAATTTGTTTTATTTACATTGTTGTTTCCATATTTTTAGAAAAATTTAAATTTTTGCCAACATTATTCAATTACTAACCAGTTCTGGTGATATTACGTTCGTTACTTAAGTCTTTGTTTTTTACTATAATCAAAAATTTATACAAAAATGTAAAAAACAATATTATTTAAAATTCTCATATAAATTTTTTTAAACTTTTCACTTATTAGCCTGTCTTGTTTATATCAAGTTCGTTGCTTAAGTTCTTTGTTTTTAAAATAAACTAAATTTGTATGAAAAATATTTAAAAAAAAATATTGCTTTCCTTGAAAGTTGTTTCATCTATATTTTAGAAAAATTAAAAATAATTTTTTTGTAATATTTAATTTAGTAATTAACCTTCCGTTACCCGCAACTGATCTGGTTGATACAAGCACATTTTTTTTATTGTAACTTTTTCCCGTCAGATGACATTTTTTTTTTTTGAAACTTCGCCTATCTTTCGCTTCATTCACTTGCTAATGGGTTTAGTATTTTATTTGCTTTTGGTAGGAGCAGGTGGTAGCTGATTTGCTCAATTTAATACATTGAGAGCGTGCCCGTTTCATTTTAATTTTATGCATATAGTAAGTGAATTTTTAATATTTATACCCGCTAAAATATTTTTTTTATTGATTATATGATGATACATATATAGTTTTTTAATTAGTTCAAATTGATACATTGCGGCATTAAAGTTAGAATGACTAGTGAACGACAAAAATTTGATCTTTGTAATACCAAGCATATAGACGAAATCCAAAAAATACTTTCGGAAGAAGATACGAGTTCCGAAGAAGATTTCGAAGATGAAGACTACTCATCAGCCAGCGAAGATGTGATCGAAAACTGCCAAGATTATTCAGATACAGAGGAAGATGCGGATGTATATGATGATGACATTTGTATTACTTTTTTAAATACATTGGATTAATGTTAATTTATGTTTATGAAATAAAAAGTGACTTTCTCCTCATTATTCTTTACTTGTATCAATTTGATACATTGCGACCAATCTCGATTTTCAATGCTTGCGAGTAACGGCAGGTTAAAACAAATTTTTTTTGTTGGGCATTTTTGGTTCTGTTTATTTTATTATTATTTTTTTTTTTTTTTCGATATTTCAATAGATTTTTTTTTAAGAAGCAAACACCTGACTAATGAAAAAAATTTAATTTATGCAGAAGATGTTCACTTACTAATCGGCCTTTATATCTTTTGGTTTTTACTATAAAAAATTCATAAAAAAAATTTTCAGAATAATTTTGGGTTATAATACCCAGGTGTTAATTGAAAAAAAAAAACAAAAAATAAGAACAGGTGTGTTAAAATAAATAAATAAATTTTTTGCTAAATTTTATAATGACATTATACTCAAAAATTTTTTTCCCAAATATATATAATATAATTTTTGGAAAAATTTTTTGAGTAAAATATCATTATAAAATTTAGCAAAAAATTTATTTATTTATTTTAACACACCTGTTCTTATATTTTTGTTTTTTTTTTTTTCAATTAACACCTGCCTAATTAAAAACTTCTATTTTTGCGAAAATTTTGCACTTACTAACAGGTCTTGCTGATATCAAGTTCGTTGCTTAAGTTTATTGTTTTAACTATAAACTTCAAAAATTTCTTTGTAATCTTTTTATACTATTTTACCGTTATATACCAGACCCTTAAGCCATGCAAATAATATAATTACTTTAATTCAGTTTTATGGCTAAATATAAACAAAATACCAGCAAGATATTTTATAAGTCTTTCACAAATAAACAACAAACAAGAAAATTTTTTATATTATGAATTTTGTTTTTTATTTTTACAATGAAAACTAAATACATTTAAGGAAAAAAAAATTAAATAACAAATAAAGCACAAACACAAAAAATTTTGGTATAGAAATCAAAGCTCAAAGAAAACCATAAAATTTAAAAACGTGCTAAAGAAAAATAGAAACAACCAAAAAAGAAACAACCAACCTTGCATTTGATGAAATTTTGGTTTTTGTAAAATTTTGTTTTAGTTACCAACGGCTTAAAACTGCAGAAACCTTCTTTTCCTATATAAACTGGTTGTTTAAGAAACAGTTCTTTCTTTTTTTTTTGTTAACTGATGATGCACACACAGTAGCCCATCGAAAGCTTACACGCATTTTATGTATTGCCGGACTTATGTTGTTTTTAAACAGGGAAGACAAGAAAGTGTCTTATAGCTGTTGCAGGTTTTGTTTTACAATCTTGTTCTTGTTTAAGTTTTTCATTTCTTAACTATTAAAGTTTTGAATAACGGTTAAAATGTGTTAATGATTCTTAATAAAAAAAAGACAACACTAAAATACTTAGAAGACTACAAATAACTAAAAAAAATATATTTCGTAGAAATTTTTTTGGGCAACAAAGGTGCTGAAGAAAAATTTTAAATAAAAATCTAAACAAAAACTTCTAATAAAATTAGAAAAAAATTGCTTAAATTTATTAAAAATTAATAAAAGTCTGTAGCAGGCCAAATAAAACAAGAAAGAACTGGTTCATACAAGGATATTCACAGATATTTCATATTGGAAGTTAGAGGTGTAAATACATAAGTAATGTAAAATGATTTTATAAAAATTACTTTGTTGTTGTTAGCAATGTAACAACTTTTGCGTTTACTACAAAATAAAACTGTATGTTACAAAATAAAAATAAAATTTTCAAATGAATAAAAATTTTCGTGATTAAAATAAATGTATATATTGAAAATAAATTCCTAGGGATGATATAATTTTGAGCTGAAAAAAATAATTTGAATTAATAAGTTGAATGAGGTGATTACCATTAACACCTCTATAGCATCTTGGAAATATTAACCAGGATAAATGAAAATTTAGTGAAAATGAATTCTTAGGGTGAAAATAAATTTTTAATATAAAGTAAATTATTGATAAGAAAAGTTTTTAAAAGCAAACATTATAGCTTCTACAGAATCTTACCATTTTATTGGGAGAAAATAAAATTGACATGAAAATAAATTTTTAATAAATTTTCTAACTTGTTGAGGCAAAACCATTTAATTTAAATTTTACAAAATTTGAGCTGATAAGTAATATTGAGGTGAAAATAAAGTATCTAATGAAAAAATATGATGTGATTAACATGTACATCTCTGTTGCATCTAAAAAGTTGGTCAGGAAATCAAGTTTTAATCTAAATTACATTTTCAAGGAAAAAATTTTAGGTAAATTTAAATTTTTGAGGTTAAATGAAATTTATATATAAAAATTTTTTTCGACAAAAACAAACTTCAAAGCGAATAAAAAAACAAAACTTTTAACATATTCACCTCTATGGCTTTTATGAAATCTTACCGGAATAATAAATTTGTGATAAAATTTTTTTGAGGCGGTAAACAAAAGTTTGAGGTGAAAATAAAATTCAAATCAAATTGTTTAAAGTGAAAAAAAACCTTTGAAATTTTTATGGTAACCGATTAAGTAGAATTTGAGCTTAAAATAAATCCTAAAGGTAAATTTAAAATTTTGAGGTGAAAATAAACTTTTAACGTCAAAGTAAAATTTGAAGGTAGTAACTACTCTAAAATAATTTTTTTTTATGAAAAAATAAATTCCTCTAATATGTTAACCTCTACGTTGTCAATGAAAACTTCAAAAATGTACAGATACAAAAATAGATCAAGATCTTTGATGTTTTGGCACTAACTCAGTCTTAATTTATGAGGCACAAATCCAATTTTTTCATTTCCAAAGTCAAACTGTTTGACATAACAGTCAAATAAATTTAGATTTAAATAGGTTTTTGGACTAAAGAAAAAATTTTGAGGGTTTAACCTGTTTTACACAATAAATCGATTTTAGTAATGTCCTCAGAATAATAGAAAATAAATTTAAAAAATTCATTCAAGACAAACATTTCTAAAAACTATTTTATGGTCACTATAACTATTTTGGCTTTAGATTTAAAATTTTAAATTGTTTGATTTTTAAATTTTAAAAATTTTTGTTTTAGTTGCTTATCAAAACTTCCATCATTCAATAACAATTATTCTAAATGCCATATTCAACAACCATTTATTAATGCCATGTATTTTGTATTTTCTTTCTCTTTAACAATAAACATTCTCTACAGCTTCGATCTTTTTTTTTTATTCCAATTTTATTTATCTTAATTGTTCTTTCTTTTTTGCCATTCCATTCCTCGCTTACCCAAAGAAATGAAGAGTGTTTTTTTTTTTTTTTTTTTTTTGATTTATATTTATTAATCATAAAAAAAACACTAACAATAATAATAAAAAATTTCACTTTTAACGTTAAACGTTAAAATGAAGGATGACACAGTATAAGAAATTTTAATAATAAGCAAATATCTATACGATAAAGCCAACATAATTTCGAATACTTTCATCGAAGAAGAGAAATAAAAAAAAATATAAAATAGTAGATATTTAAGCATGATATTTTTGTTGAATTTAATTAATAATGATTTAATTAATTAATTGACTTAAATTTGGTTCAAATAATAACAAAAATTAAAAAAAAATTCGCTTAAATAAATTTAAGATTTTTATTTAATTTGTTTTTAAATACTTACTAATGTACAAATGGTGCTTTCACTGATTCATTATAAAAGTGATCAAAAGCGGTTTAATTTTGTAAAATAAGACTAATGATTGAACTAAATTTCCCCTACACTTGGAATGACCATTGGACCCAAGACTGGTCATCTGACTTGGCTAAGAAATATCTTATGATTAAACTAGCTTCCAGTCTAATTACAGATTTTGATAGCCCAAAAACATATTTTTTAAGTACCTTCTCTAAAAAGTACCTTTTCTTCAAAAATTACCTAAAGGTGCTTTCTTAAAGGATTACCCTTTCTTAAAAAAGTACCTTATATCAAAAATTTATCTCTTCTTAAAAAAGTAAATTTTCTTAAAAAATTACCTTTTATAAGAACAGTACGTTTTCTTAAAAAAGTACAATTTCTTAAAAAATACATTTACTTAAAAAAATACCTTTTATTTATGAGAACCTTTTCTTTAAATAAAGTACTTTTAAATAAAATTTTTTTCAACAAGGTACCATTTTTTGAAAAGCGAATTTTTTTAAAAGAGTACTTTTTCTTAAAAATAAAAATACATTTTCACCAAAAAATTTCTTTACATAAAAAAGTACCTTTTCTTAAAATAGTTGTTTTTGAAAAAAGTACATTTTCTTAAAATAGTTCCTTTGCTTAAAAAAAATAAAAAAGTACAATTTCTTCAACAAAAATCTTTTCTAAACAAGTAATAAAATTAAAATCGGTCTAGACCGACTATGTGATACCCTATACCATTCGTTTAGAGACCCTATCTCTTAGGCCAAACTAACTGGATATAGAAAATAAGCATAAATCAAATTTGATTGGGATTTTTATTAATTTTTTTGGCTGCAGATATGAAAAAGTTCATATCGGATGCTATTTCTATATGGGGACTAGGCCCAAAAATGGACCGATCCTGACCATGTTTGGTAAGGCCTCTTGTATTTTGAAAAAATATATACAAACAAAATTTGAGAAGAATCAGTGCAATATTTTTGTTTTTTGATAGATTTAGGTGAAGATCGGGAAGCAGCTCTAAATGGGGCCTATGACTAAGAGTTGTCCCAGCGGGATCATTTTCGGACTACCGATTAATGGATGTAATAAACAGATACAAACCCAATTTGACTAAGATTTGTATGATAATTTGGATCTTATGGCAATTTATGTTGATTTCATAGGGGTCACTTGTATGGGGGCTAGGTCTGAACATGGACCGATTCTCACCAATTTCAATAGCGTTCGTCCTATGGCCGATAGAAGCTAATATACCAAATTTCATCAAAATATATTCATATTTGCGACCTGTAGTTCGATTAAAAAAGTTTACATGGACACACAGAAGGACGGACGGACGGACGGACATCGCTATATCGAATCAGTTAGTGATTCTGATTCGATCAGTTAGTGATTCTGATTCGATCGGTATAATTAAAGGTGAGTCTAGGTCACATATTTTTGGTAGTTACAAACAGCAGCACAAAGTCATTATACCCAAACCACATAGTGGTATAGGGTATAAAAAGTGCATGTTCTCAAGGGTGTACCGTTTCTTAATAATTTAAGTTTTCTTAAAAAAACAATATTTTCTTAAAAGACAATTTTTTCTTAAAAAAATAACTTTTCTTGAAAAGCAATTTTTCTTAAAAAAGTACATTTTCTTAAAAAAGTACATTGTTTTAAAAAAGTACATTTTTTATTATCTTCGGTTATAGTTGACCTTTTTTTACCATTTATTCAAAAAGTGCCCTTTATGAAAAAAGTACCTATTTAAGTAAAGTACCTTTTCATAAAAAAGTACTTTTTCAAAAATCATATTTTCGTAAAAAATACCTTTTCTTAAAAAATTCATGTTCTTAAAAAGTCCATTTTCGTAAACAGTACCTTTTCTTGAGAAAGTACTTTTTCTTAAAAAAGTAAATTTTTTAAAAATAGTAATTTTCTTATAAAAAGTAAATTTAAAAAGTAGTTATTTTAATAAAAAAGTAAATTTTCTGAAAAAGTACCCTTAAAAATTTAAATTTCCATAAAAATTTAAATTTTCTTTAAAAAAAAAAAGAGTTTTTTTATTAAAAAGCAGTTATTTAAATAAAATAGTAGCTTCTCTTTTAAAAGTTTATTTTCTTAAAAACTACATTTTCTTATTAAAGTAATTTTTCTTCAAAAGTACCCTTTCTTAATAAAGTACATTTTATTTAAAAAGTACTTTTTCTGAAAACAGTACAAATTCTTAAAAATCACCTTTTATATTAAAAAGGGTCTCCTCTATTGAAAAAGTAAATTTTTTAAAAAAGTAGCTTTTTTAAAAACGTACCATTTCGAAAAAAATAATTTTTCATAAAAAGTTAAATTTTTTAAAAATAATACTTTCTTAAAAAATACCTTTAAAAAAATACGTTTTCGAAAAACTAACCTTTATTGTAATAAAAAATTATAATTTATTTTCCTAAAAGTACATTTTCTTAAAAAAGTAATTTAAAAAAAAAGTAAATAGTTATAAAAAACCTTTTCTTAAAAAAGTAAATTTTATTATAAAAGTTAATTCTTTTTATTTTAAGTACCTTTTTTTAAAAAGTACATATTCTTAAGAAAAGTTAATTTTCTTAAAAAGTACCTTTTCTTAAAAAAAGTTAATTTTCTTAAAAAGTACCTTTTCGTAAAAAAGTACATATTCTTAAAAGGTACCTCGTTTTAAAAAGTAAATTTTCTTAAAAAGTTAGTTTTCTTATTTTTTTTATTAAAAAGCAGTTATTTTAATAAAAAGTCCATTTTCTTTAATAAGGAAATTTTCTTAAAAAATACCTCTTCTTAAAAAAGTACCTTTTCTAAACAAGTAGATTTTTACAAAGTAGATTTTCTTAAAAAGTACCTTTTCTAGAAATAGTACCTTTTCTCAAAAAAGTAAATTTTCTTTATAAAGTTCATTTTCTTAAAAAAATATAAAATAAAGCAGATTTTTACAAAGTAGGTTTTCTTAAAGAGTACCTTTTCTTAAAAAAGTAAATTTTCTTAAAAATCGCCTTTTATTAAAAAAGTAGTTTTTTTTAAAGAAGTTTTTGTAATAAAAACAATACAATGTCTTTAATAAGTACGTTCACCTAAAAGTACCTCTTCTTAAAAAATTAAATTTTTTAAAAAAGTAAATTGTCTTAAAAAAGTAAATCTTAATAATTTACCTTCTTCTAAAGTACATATTCTTTAGAAAATACTTAAAAAACAGTACCTCTTCTTAAAAAAAATAAATTTTCTTCAAAAAAGTACCTTTTCCTTAAAAAGTACTTTTTATTATTACAGTACATTTAAAAAAAATTAAATTTTCGTAAAATTTAAACAGAAACTTCTCTCAATAAGTAAACTTTCTTACAAAAGTATCTTTTCTTAAAAAATCACCTCTTATTAAAAAGGGTCTCCTCTATTGAAAAAGTAAATTTTTAAAAAAGTAATTTTTCTTAAAAAGTTAAATATTTTAAAAATAAACCTTTCTTAAAAAGTACCTTTAAAAAAATACGTTTTCGTAAAAACAACCTTTCCTTAAAAAATACCTTTTATTAAAAAAGTACCTTTTATTAAAAAAGTACCTTTTATTAAAAAAGCACCTTTTATTAAAAAAGTACCTTTTATTAAAAAAGTACCTTTTATTAAAAAAGTACCTTTTATTAAAAAAGTACCTTTTCTTATAAAAGTACTTTTTGTTAAAAAAAAGTACCTATTGTTAAAAAATTAACTTTTGTTAAAAAGTACATTTTGTGAAAAAATTACTTTTTGTTAAAAAAGTACCTTTTGTTAAAAAGTCCCCTTTATTGCAAAAGTACCTTTTCTTAAAAAAGTAGTTTTTTTTTAAAGAAGCTGTTGTAATAAAAACAAAACAATGTCTTTAATAAGTACGTTCACCTAAAAGTACCTCTTCTTAAAAAATTAAATTTTTTAAAAAAGTAAATTGTCTTAAAAAAGTAAATCTTAATAATTTACCTTTTTCTAAAGTACATATTCTTTAGAAAATACTTAAAAAAACAGTACCTCTTCTTAAAAAAAAATAAATTTTCTTCAAAAAAGTACCTTTTCCTTAAAAAGTACTTTTTATTATTACAGTATATATAAAAAAAAATTAAATTTTCGTAAAATTTAAACAGAAACTTCTCTCAATAAGTAAACTTTCTTACAAAAGTATCTTTTCTTAAAAAATCACCTTTTATTAAAAAGGATCTCCTCTATTGAAAAAGTAAATTTTTTAAAAAAGTAATTTTTCTTAAAAAGTTAAATTTTTTAAAAATAAACTTTTCTTAAAAAATACCTTTAAAAAAATACGTTTTCGTAAAAACAACCTTTTCTTAAAAAATACCTTTTATTAAAAAAGTACCTTTTATTAAAAAAGTACCTTTTATTAAAAAAGTACCTTTTATTAAAAAAGTACCTTTTATTAAAAAAGTACCTTTTATTAAAAAAGTACCTTTTATTAAAAAATTAACTTTTGTTAAAAAGTACCTTTAGTGAAAAAGTACTTTTTGTTAAAAAAGTACCTTTTGTTAAAAAAAAGTCCCCTTTATTGTAAAAGTACCTTTCCTTGAAAAAAGGACATTTTCTAAAAAAAGTAAATTTCTTTAAATATGTAGATTTTCTTAAAAAAGTACCTTGTCTACTCAAGGACCCTCCAAAACCTTAAGTAATAAGGGTTGGTTATGAAGCTGCATTTTATTAATTTAATAAATATAAATGTACATTACAAGAAATGACACAATCGGCAATTGACCCTTCGTCTCTACTCGGACTTTATTGACTTCTTCTTGCTGGTCGACTAGTATTTACAACGTGACTGAATCAGTCATTCGTAATTTCGCTAAGTTAATCGTTAGTCGTCGGCTAAACCAGTGGTTCGGCGGCGTAAATCCCATAGCTGTCGATTGTATTGGTAGTTCGGGTGCTTAAATCTGTAGTTGTCGGTTATATCGCTGGATCAGCGGCGTGAATCGGAGGTCTGGCTGTTCGGCTATATCGGCTGATTGTAACGTAGGTTGATTGAATTACTGGCAGGAAGTATAGGAGAGGATTAGCGAGAACGTTCAACAGAAGTTGCTGGAGTAGCGAGAGCATTCCACAGAATTTGCTGGAGTAGCGAGAGCAGTCAACAAAAGTTGGTGCAGTAGCGAGAGCAGTCAATAGAAGGTTGTTGGAGTAAAAAAAATATATGGATGACAACCGAGTTCGATCGTCGTTAATAACATAAGTGTGGGGATATATCCACTTGGTAACAAATTGTTCCGACACAATGTCTTGTCATTAACTCGACTTGACTCAGAGTCTTATCACTAACTCGACTTGACTAACTTTACCTATACCAACTTTGCTAACTTATTTAAATTTAATATACTGACTGAGTGAGAATCAATAATTGTCATTAGAGATGGTACTTGAATGTAGTCTGGTTGTTATAGGTTCAGTTAGCATATGTGCTATTTATGTGTTTTGTGACGTCATGTAAGTTATAGTACTGTATTGGTATTGTTATACAAACCAAATTTTAGTTATGTACGTTGTATTTTGCAACAAACTTTTTCTTAAAAAGGTAATTTTTCTTAAAATGTGTCTTTTGTTAAGAAAGCATCTTATATTAAAAAAGTCACCTTTATTGAACAATTAAAAAGTGCCTTTTTCAAAAAAAATAAATTTAAAAAAAAAGTACCAAATCGTAAAAAGCACCTTTTCTTAAAAAGTTAAATATTCTTAAAAAATACCTTTTCTTAAAAAAAAGTAAATTTTCTTTAAAAAAAAAAATAAGCATTTCTGAGATGAGTGTATTTTTTTTACCAGATTATCTTTTTTACAATCAAAAGTACATTTTCTTTAAACAGTATGTTTTCTTAAGAACATTTTCCTTAAAATTCCGCTTTCTTTAAAAGTAGTTTTCGAGGCTCTTTTTGAAAAAATACTTTTCTTAAAAATAGAAATAATAATAACTGAGTTTCATACTTTCTTCTTCCAAATGCTTCACTCAAGCATTTACAAGATAAAAATAAAAATATATTTTTTTCCGAAATCAAACAATAAAAATATGCAATACAATAATTTAAATTTAAAGCAATTTATATATTTTAATTTAAAATTACACAAATTGATTTACCTAGATGTATAGAAACAGGCTTTATATAATTTTCTGAAGTTTAATAGTTAGTTTTAAATCAAAAAACTGAGGTCACAAAAACAGGGGGTCTAAATGTAACAGAATAAAAGACAAGACACAAAACCAACAACAAACCGATTAGTCATTCATAACAGTACCATTTATATTTTTTATTCGTATTTCTTTTCCAAACTATTATACAAAGTGTTAATTGTTTTAAACTTTAAATGTGTCTATATAAATTTTAATTAGCCCAGAGCACAACAGTTGCAAAGAATATCATAAGCGAAAACACAACACTTTGGGCAGAATTTAAAAATTATGTAAATTAACAACCAAACTTTTAAATGCTCAATGGATTAAAAATATGAAAAAACAATATTATTTTCTTAAATCTTCAAAATGAACAAGTGGTTTTTGAAGAAGAATAATCGAATAACGAATCGAAATTAGACATGATAAATGAAAAAAAAAAAAAAATAATAATGAGACGGCAATTTTTCTTGCTGTTTGGGGCTCGATAAAAACAAAGCTAAAGAACAAGATTGCTTGAAATTCGAAAGTGATATATAAAATGAAAACGAAACTATAGAAATTACAAAAAAAAAAATAATGATAAGAGAAACACATTAAGAGATACCTTGAATAGACGATTCAAAAAAAAAAAAGTTAAAAATGTGTTAGTCAACGGTTTTTTGTAACACTTTTTTGATTCCGTTTTGTTGAAAGATTTTTCTATTGTCGTTCTGCTCTTCCACTTTAGGTGTTTCTTAACTAATTTTTATTAATTAATTTCTTTGTGTCTCTTTTTTTTTTGTTAATATTGATAATCTCCGTTTTTTTTTTTTTTTTTGTTTGCTTGTTAATTTGTACCAGAATTTATCGCAGTGAATGGCTTTAGGTTATAAAAACTTTCTATTTTTTATTTAACAAATTGTTATGAATTTTTTTTCTTTCTTTTTTAATGATAAAAAATTTTTTTAACTGTATTTAAAAACTGAAGAATTTGTTTGTAGATAAAATCTGAAAATCAACAACAAAAAAACTTCAATAAAGCTGAGGAATTTTATTTATTTATATTCAAAAAAATCTTTTTTTTTTTTTTGATTAAAAAAAAATGTTTTTATTTTTTTGAAAATTTAATATAAAAAATATAAAACTGAAAAGTTTACTTTTTTTGTAAAACTAATTTATAAAAATGTTTTTATATTTTTTTTAATTTAAGAAATAAATATATCACCAAATACCTTAACGAAAACAAAGGAACTAACGCTGATCTCGTTGTTTTTATTTTTTACTTTTAAAACTCAATATAAATTTAAAAAAAGTAACCTAAAAAAATATCTTTTACATAATAAAGACAAAAATATTTTAAGAAAAAGAAATTTGCTTCAAAAAAGAAAAAGCTTAGTTAATGTTAGCTTAATTTAAGTTAGGTATTTATTAGAATTTTTTTTTTTAATAAATAAATATTAAAAAAAAATAAAAAATTTAGTGCTTGCCTTAATACTTGCATTTATTGTCAATTTTCGAGATTAAAATTATAGAAAAAACAATTAATTTAAAATGTTCTATGGCCAGAAATATGCCACTGGTTCCAATTAATTGTTTTTATGATAAACTTGAAATAAATTTTTTGCCCGCAACATGTTTCGAAACAATTTTTATTTAAAATTTTTTGATTTTACATGCTTAGCAGCAAGTTTCTTGCTTCAGTAAGTTTAATTTAAGGTGATAAAAGTTTTCAGCAACATGTTGATAAACATTTTTATATGCCAGAAATTTTCGTAATTTTTCATGGAAAAAATTTTGTATTTGTATTTGTATTTGTATTTATTTATTAAATGCGATTTTCCATTACAACAAGACACAGTATCTTATAAATTACAGTAATGGAATCAGATAAGTTATTCACTATATATTTAATATTAGTAACTCTTAATCTAAATTTAAAATATTATAAATAACAATTTAAAAACATTAAAAAAAAAAATCAAATAAAATCAATTAAAGTATTGGTATAGTAATTTTCTAAACCCTATTGCGTTGCTTGAATTTTGCATGACATTAGGAAGCTGATTTCAGAGACGAATAATAAGAATAAAAAATTGACATTCAGAGGCATGGTCCCGGTATTTAAATTGAATTATTCGATTCCCTCTGGAAGTTCTTGCGAATTTTAATCGTTCAAAAAGATATTTTGGAGCCTTTGTTATAATAATTTTATGTAGGGTGTAATGTTCTTGAATTTAATATAGTTGTCAAATGACATGTGTAAGACATGACACGAATATTGGGATACATAATCAAATTTTCTTAATCCAAAGATATAGCGAATAATGTTGTTGAAAGTTACAGTAAGTTTTCTGTTATCCCTAAAGTTGCAACCTGTGAAAACGTCAGATGCATATAGTAATGTTGGTAAAAGATATGTTTTAGCAAGTAGCAATCTTATTTTCAGTGGAGTAAAGTGCTGTGTTAACCATAAACTTCTAATCATACTATAAATTCTGCCACAGGAATGATTAATATGATCTGACCAAGTCAGGGTTCCATTAAACACAACTCCGAAATTTCGTACATAGTCCACGATGTCAATTTTAGAGCCCCCAAGGAAGACATTAATCTCATTCTCCAAATGCATCACTTTCTTCTTTATTATAATACACTTAGATTTATTTGGATTAAGTCGTAGACCATTTGCCGTTGCCCAATTTAGAATACGTTTGAGATCATAATTTAGTTCTTGAGTTTTGGAAATAATTGAATCCTTGGTACTACTTAAATATAGCTGAATGTCATCAGCGTACATCTGAACCTTAGAGAATTTAATTTGTTGTGGAAGATTGGCATATATCGAATAAAGTAGTGGTCCAAGGATTGAACCCTGTGGTACCCCTCTTATAACTTGCAGTGAGTTTGAGATGGAGCTACCATTAGCAACAGATTGGGATCTGTTTGTGAGATATGAAAACATGAGTCTAACTGCTAATGTAGAAAAGTTAAAAAACCTCTTCAGTTTGAGGCATAAAATTGAGTGGTGAACCGTATCAAATGCCTTTGAGTGATCCAATAAAACCAAAAAAGATATTTTTCCATCATCCATGTTACTTCTTAACTCCTCAACTACATCAGATAAAGCTGTTATACAGCTATGTTGTGGCCTGAAACAAGATTGACGCTCTGTAAGTAAGTTGTTATCGTTTAAATACCTAAAGATTTGTCTGTGTAAAAGGTGCTCGAAAACTTTTGAGAGATATGGAAGAATTGCAATCGGGCGGTATTCGTTACCTGTTTTCGGTATTGGTATAATTTTGGCATGTTTCCACTCCATTGGAAAGATGCTAGTAGTGATTATGGAGTTAAACAAGTACATTATGAGACGGACAATCCATGGTAAAATCATTTTTATAAATCTGGGGTGTATATTACCAAGGCCCACTGCATTCGATTTAATAGCATTGAAACTTTCAACTATCTCTGTTAGTGTTACACACTGAAAGTTAAATTTGGGAATGTCTAAATTATTACAGGGAAAGCCATCATAAAATTCGTTATTTACGGCTGGTAGAGGAATATTTACAAAAGCTTCATTTAGCGCATTAATGTCAAGATTCATTGATTGATTAATTGTCTTATTTATTCCAATTTCGCGTATTTGTTTCCAGGTTTTTTTACATCCAATAGCTGTATTAAATTTATTAAAATAATAGGAAGACTTATCATGCCTTATTTTGGAAACAACCGCTTTCCTAGCCATCTTATATTCGTCGTGATATTCTGATATCCTGTAACGTTTCCACTTCTGATACAGATTATCACGGTGTTCTATTAGCATTTTGGTTTCCATTGTGAACCAAGGTCTATCTCTATTTTTAATAGTTTTCATTTTGTTGAGGACATGTTTGTTGTAAATTCCTAAAATTTTACCATTAAGAAATGACAGTTGTTCTCCAACAGTTGGTACAAAGAAAATTTGATCCCATGGAGTAGAACAAAGATCATATCCCAAAGCCAAGATATCAATATTATTAAAATGACGATAAGTAAATGTTTGGGGCTGGGTTTCTATTGCAAAATCATATGATAAGAAGAGTAGATCGTGCTTCGAAAATGCTGGTGCTGCTAAATGATCATAATAAAGGACTTTACTTTCATTAATGGTAAAGAAAAGATCAAGCAAAGTGCTATTTGTTAACGTGAAGTGTGTAGGTCTCGTTATGTTCACAGCTGACAAGTTAAACATCGACATTATAGTGGTAAGATTTGAGTCATCGAAAAGATTGTTATTATTTCTAGACAAAAAACAATTTTGTGTAGAAATTTTAAAGTTTATAAAAAATTTACACTGCGATAACTTTGTTTTACACTTTTTTAAATATCTGTGCCCGTTTAACGTTCTTAAAAGTCTTTATTTATATTTTTAATTTAAAGCAAATTTTTATCGTATTTACTATTAAGGCCGCATAGTAAACGGCCGTAAAACCAAAAATATTATTTTAAAAGTTTCATATAAAAATAACTAGAGGACCCCTGCTGCTCCGCAGCATTATATTATATTATATTAATTTTTATAATATAATACCAAAATTTTCCAAGAGAAGTTAACGTACAGTAATGCCAAAATATGCCAAGATTAGTTAACGTACAGTAAAAGTAAAGTTGACTCTCCACGCATAACTTTCCTCAAACCCAACGAATTTAAGCAGTTAATAGCTCAAAAGAAGGAGCTCGATCCACTGAGTATTCCTTAGACCTATGTCAACAGCCTGCGTTAATTAGAACTCTAGTTATAGAGGTTTGAGAGAAGAAAAATATTGAAAAAAATCTTGAATGCAAAGTTTATTCATAAATTCTTTTAATATATAAGATTTTAATATATAAGATAAACATAATGTTCACAAATTGGTTTAAAGGTTATTGAGCTCGTAGAGCTTGCTCGGAAAGCCAAGAATAAGGTTTAGTATGAAATTTAGTACGATTTCTAGGCGATTTCTTGTGACCGATGTTTTGTTCTACCGTTTTATCCCGATTTTGACCAAACGTATATTATTTGAAAGGCATTTCTTTTTAGAAATTTTTCAGATTTACAGATTTTTAAATTTTTTCCTCTATCTTGAGTAAATTGCATTTAAAGTTGCTACTAACACATACATAAAATTATACAATGCTATGTGTGTGTTTATTAAATTTGTTAATGTGTTTGTAATAAAAATGAGTTTGTTTTTTTTGTGTTGATTTGCGCATTGGCTATAATTGATTAGCATAACTTTAGGGTCTTTATTTAATGAAAAAATTAAATTTCCTAGAATTTCCACTGGAATATCGAGGGCTGGAAACTGCTAGTATTTATTTCTCTTCAAAATTCAATATAAAGTAATAAAAAAAAATAAGTTAAAAACAAGTAAAAAAATTATCGTCGGTCGGTCTAGGCCGCGATACCCTATATCATACGTTTAGAGACCCTATCTCTTAGGCCCAACTAATTGGATATAGAAAATAAGCGTGAACCAAATTTCAATGCCATTATTACTAATTTTTTTCCTTTGAATATGAAAAGGTTCATATCAGAACTATACTTATATGGCGACTTTTTCGAAAAATTGACCGATCTTGACCATATTTGATAACGTCACTTATTTTTTGCAAAAACATATACAAACCAAATTTGAGAACAATCTGTGCAATATTTTTGTTTTTTGATAGATTTAAGTGGAGATCGGGAAACAGCTTTATGTGGGTTTATGTATATAGGGTTAATTTTTGGACTACTGATTAATGGGTGTACAAACACACACAAACTCAATTTGATCTATATGATAATTTGGATCATATGGCAATTAAGGTCGATTTCACAGATGTCATTTGTATGGGGACTATGTCTGAATATGCAGCGATTTTCTCCAATTTCAATAGCGTTCAAGCTGTGGCTGATAGAAGCTTACATACCTTATTTCATCAAAATATGTTGATATTTGCGAGCTGTAGTTTGATAACAAGGTTTACATGGACACACAGACAGACAGACAGATGGACGGATATCGCTAAATCGAGTCAGCAAATGAGTCGATCGGTGCAATAAAAGATGGGTCTAGGTCCAATATTTTTGTTAGATATAAACATCGGCTCAAAGTCATTATATTTTTTCTGGAAAGCTCAAAAAAGTTAAAGCTATTTTTTCATTTGTTTTTGCAAACGAAAATAGCTAAAAAAAAAATAAATACAATAACAAAAGTTTTCACTAAATCTACTCAAATATATTGAAAATTGTTTTTCTCCAGAAACTTTAATATAAATTAGTGAAAAAAAATATCTTAAAAAAACCTCATTGATTAATCTTCAAAGTTTGTCATTTAAGTCTTCAAATAATCTTTTTCTATTTACTGATGTTCTCTAGAAAATTTAATATAAGTTAATAAAAAACTAGTAAGAAAATTACAGTCGGTCTAGACCGACTATACGATACCCTATATCATGTGTTTAAAGACCCTATCTCTTAGGCCGAACAAATTGGATATAGAAAATAAGCATAAACCAAATTTGGGTGGCATTTTTATTAATTTTCTTGGCTGCAAATATGAAAAAGTTCATATCGGATGCTATGTCTATATGGGGACTAGGTCCAAAAATGGACCAATCCTGACCATGGTTGGTAAAGTCTCTTGTATTTTGCGAAAATATATACAAACAAAATTTGAGATGAATCAGTGCAATATTTTTGTTTTTTGATAGATTTAAGTGAAGATCGGGAAGCAGCTCTATATGGGCCTATGATTAAGAGTTGTCCTATAGGGACCATTTTTGGACTACTCTTTAATGGATGTAATAAACACATACAAACCCAATTTGTCTAAGATCTATACGACAATTTGGATCTTATGGCAATTTATGTCGATTTTATAGGGGTCATTTGTATGGTGCTAGGTCTGAACATGGACCGATTCTCACTAATTTCAATAGCGTTCATCCATAGGGTGGAAGCTTATATACAAAATTTCATCAAAATATATTCATATTTTCAACCTGTAGTTTGATTACAAGGTTTACATGGACACACAGACGCACGGACGGACGGACATTGTTAAATCGACTCAAAAAGTGATTCTGATTCGATCGGTATAATAAAAGATGGGTCTAGGTCAAGTATTTTTGGTAGTTACAAACAGCAGCACAAACCAAAATACTTAGTGGTATAGGGTATAAAAATTATGTTATTCCATTTTATTTATTTTTTTTTTTTTTTTTGTGAAACAAGGAACTTATACAAATCATTTTCTTAAATAGACAACCTATGCATTGATCTCAAAACTTCGTCATTTGAGTCTTCAAATAACCCTTTTCTTAACGTAAACATTTAAACCATTAAACCGTGAAAGTGTTCTAATTTTCTTTGCTTCATTTAAATTTTATTTATATAATTATTTTTAATAATTTTTCTATGTTTAAAAAGTTCCATTTCATTACAGAAATTTCTTTTGCGGCCACAAACAACTTTTTCTTTTTTCTTATAAATTATTATTTTGTTTTTACATGTTTTTCTTCATTGTTATTATAATAATTGTCATTTTTAAAATTGACTTTAGTATAATTGTACCAAATTGAAATAATTCATAATGTTTTTTTTTCATTTAATTTTTTTTCTCAACTTTAATGTGTTCTAGTTTATATCTACTTTAAGTCTGTTTACAAAAATGATATGAAACAAAAACAAGTAAGAAAATTATAGTTGGTATAGACCGTCTATACGATACCTTAAACCATGCGTTTAAGTCCAACTAACTAGATATAGAAAATAAGCATAAACCAAATTTGAGTGGCACTGTTATTAATTTTTTTGGCTGCTGATATGAAAAAGTTCATATCGGGTGCCATATATATATGGGACAAGGTCGAAAAATGGACCGACCCTGACCATATTTGGCAAAATCACGTATATTTTGAAAACATATATACAAACTAAATTTGAGAAAAATCTGTGAATAATTTTGTTTTTTTTATAGATTTTAGTGAAGATCGGGAAGCAGCTCTATATGGGGCATATGAATAAGAATCGTCATATAGGTATTATTTTTGAACTACTGATTAGTGGATATAATAAACACAATATATAAAAACCCAATTTGACTGAGATCTATGTATATGATAGTTTGGAGCTTATGGCAATTTATGTCGATTTCATAGGGGTCATTTGTATGGGGACTAGGTCTGAACATGTACCGAATTTCATCCTATGGCCGATAAAAGCTTATATATATTAATTTCATCAAATTTCATCAAAATATATTCATATTTGCGACTTGTAGTTTGATTACAAGGTTTACATGGACACACAGACGGACGGACGGACGGACGGACGGACGGACGGACATCGCAAAATTGACTCAGAAAGTGATTCTGAGTCGATCGGTATAATAAAAGATGGGTCTAGGTCAAATATTTTTGGTAGTTACAAGCAGCAGATGGGTCTAGGTCAAATATTTTTGGTAGTTACAAACAGCAGCACAAAGTCATTATATCCAAACCACATAGTGGTGTAGGGTATAAAAACAGCTCCAAAACAATGTTATGGAAATGAAACTAGTTCTCAAACAATTTTCAATTAGAAAATGCCTAGTAATGTCTGCTAATTACAATGGAAAGTATGTTTTTGGAGCATGCGAATGAATGAAGGTGCAAAGACTGACTGACAGAGCATAAAAAACTTATCACTAAATCAAATCAAAAGTTTAACAGCGAAGGAAAAAAGGTTGTCTAATAAAAAAGAAAGTGAATTATTTAAGAAAGAAAGAAATAAAAGAAAGATTTTTTTTGGAAAACAGGTTAAAGCTGTGTAAAGATACTTGTTTGAGTCTTAAATCTTTTGTCTTTGAAAAGGGAAAAATACTTGTTGCATTTAAAAAAAAAAAAAAAAGCAGAAGAACTATTGATGGCGAAGTTCGGTTTAACCAATTTAAGTTATGTTTTGTAATATTCTCGTCTATAACCTCCACAGGTGGTGCACAAAAAATAATACACTTTTAACAATTATAAAATAAGAATCATTTGTGTTCAATGTAATCAAAAATGAAAGCTTAGTATGACAGTATTTTATTTCCCAGCAAAAATATAAAAAATTGCCTGTAAATAGAAATTGACAAATAACTCAAATATCCGATGAGAATAATATTATATGTAAAAAAAAGTTACCTGCAAGACGTTGACATAACAAAACATATTTTCTTCCATCAAACAACGACAGCCATTTTTTCGAAGTTAAAAAATTTATTTATTTATTTATTTATTTGCTTTCCTGTACAACAAGAACAAATTTTATAATTACAGTACAGGAATAAAAATAATGCTAAGGCATGAGAATTGTTAGTTATAATTTGGCTTTACAAAATACATACATTTTTAATACAGAAAATATTTAAGAAAAAATGGTAAACAATAACCAAGAAAATAATACAAGATTACAAAAAAGAAAAAAATAAAATAAGTTAATTTAATTAATTAATAAAATTGTTATGCAAAATATTCAAAAAGGAATTTTTTAAAATTTGAAGCGTTGGTGTTAAGTTGCTGAGATTGTGGAAGCATATTCCAAAGACGTATAGCGTTGACGTAGAAATGCCATTCAGATACCAAATAACGATGACGATGTAGAATTAATTTTTTTTTTCCTCGGTTTGATCTGGCGAACCGGAGATTTTCATACAGGTACAGTGGTTTTGCAGTGAAAATTACTTTATGAAGAAACAACAGAACTCTAATTTTCCTCAGATTTTCAAATGATACGCCGAAAAGCTTATTCGTGAAGGAACAAGTTCCGGCAGACCTTCTTAGTCTAAAAACATATCTAATTATGCTGTTATATAAAACATTAAGTTTGCCTTTACTAAATGAATCACAGCTTGCAGAAAGTTCACACCCGTATAAAATACCGGGAATTAAATACGTTTTGGCTAGAAGTATTCTTATATTTAAGGGAGTGAAAGATTGAGTATGCCATAGAGTTCTGAGTTTCATGTAAGTTTGAACAACAGTCGTATTTATGTGGTTCGACCAAGTTAGAGTGTTATTAAAAGTTACTCCAAGATTTTTTGTTTTTGTAACAAAGTCAATTCTATCGCCGTTGATAACTATTTCATTCCCAAACTCTGGATTTGCATTTCGTTTGCGTATTAGCAGATATTTAGACTTGCTAGGATTAATGCATAAACCATTTGCTGACGCCCATCTGTACAATTGACTAAGATCATAGTTAATTTTGTCTATATTTTCATCTATTGACTCGATTGGGGTGCTCAGAAATAGTTGTATGTACATTGTCAGCGTACACGTGTATCTTACAATGAGAAAGATAATCTGGTAAATCATTGATATAGATTGAGAGTGGCCCTAATACAGATCCTTGCGGTACACCTTTTATAAGTTGTAAAGGTTCAGATGAGTTGCTATTTACGTATACGGATTGTGTGCGAATTGTGAGATAAGAGGAAATTAAAAGCGTTGATGTTGAGGAAAAATTAAAGAAACGTCTTAATTTCATACAGAGAGCTTGATGATCAACTGTGTCAAATGCCTTGGAATGATCTAGAAGTACAAGGAAGGATATTTTGCTGTCATCTATGTCACGTCTTATGTTTGCCTGAAAGCCGGATTGTTTGTGGGACATTAAGTTGTGTTGAGTTATATATTCATTCATTTGAAAAAAAAATATCTTTTCAAAAACTTTTGACAAATAACATATAATGGCTTTTGGTTGTTGCTCAGAATTTGATTTTGGGATAGGTATTATTTTAGCATGTTTCCATATGGTACGGAAACTGCTTGAAGTTATAATGCAGTTGAAGAAAAATGTTATATAAGGCAGTAAAAGTGGAAGAAGTATTTTAATAAACTTCGGATTTACATTATCATATCCTACAGAGTTTGACTTTACCAGGGAAAAGCATTTTATAATATCAAGTTGATTAACGCATTTAAATTCAAAGGAATTTTCCTCGGCAAAATTTTGAGTATTTCGTAAAATTCATGATCAACTTCTACCGAAAGTAGATTCGTAAATTTTAAGTTCAATTCGTCAGCGTCTATCGAACAGCTATTATTATTGCATCTTCCAATGCCAATATCTCTAATTGTCTTCCACGTTTGTTTGGAGTCAATGGCAGAATTAAATTTCATAGAAAAGAAATTGCACTTAGCAGTTTTGATTTTTCGATTAACAACTCTCCTAGCCGTATGATATTCATTTTGCAGTTCAGGTGTTTTAAACCTCTTCCATCTGGAGTACGCAATATCCCTTCGATAGATCAAGTCTTTTATAGTAGTAGTAAACCAAGGTTTAGTACTGACTGTTTTGGATTTAGTTTTCAGAGGTACCGCTTCGTCGAAAAGTTGTAATAAATTGTTCTGTAGAAAGGTTAATTGATCATCAACAGATGTCATACAGTAAATACAATCCCAGTCAATTTGGTAAAAGTTTGAGTAAAGTAGTGCGTAGTTTAAATTTTTGAAGTCACGGTATGAGTCAACCATATTAGCTTGTTGAATTTGATAGTTGTGAGTCAGGAAGATCAAATCGTGTTTTGAAAAGCATGGTGCTGAAATTTGATCATACAATAACACGTTAGACAAATCACTGACAAAGAAGTTATCAAGCAGACTATTGTATTGTATGTATCTTTATTTACAAATATAAAATAACATTTTTAAATAAAGAAAGAGAATAAATATTTAACAATGACATATGTATGTCGTCTGTTATAAATATAAATATATAAAGTATTCTAGACATGTTTATAAAAAATAACTAATATTTATAGGTATGTATAAAATTTAGATAAATTCCTCTATAATGAGTTTTCTATAATTTAAAGCATTTTCAACATAATTATAAAGTGAATTCCAGTCGTTACATATTCTTCCATTCAAAATATTTATGACATCATTGTCATTAAGAATGGGTTTACCAAAAAATCTGTTTCGGAATTCTTTAAATATTGGACATCTTGCCATGAAATGTTGAGTTGTTTCATTTTCGCCGGTGTTGCATAAAGTGCATGTATGGTTTCCAGTTGTATTAAAACTGTTTGAATTTAACGGTAATATACCGCATCTCGCTTTAAAAATGGTTGAGATTTGCCTTTGACTCCTCAAGTTTTCGATATAGTTTCTGTCCATACTATGGTTCAAATATTTATAAATTCTTGATGTACTATTTAGAGCTTGCTGTTGCATTTCCATAATTGACCTTGATTTCATTTCTTGAAGCAAAATCGTTCCATTTCGAATCCATTGTTGTTGACTATTATTTTCAAAGTTAAATTGAACCCCAAATTCTCTACTTATTTCATTGATTTTCTTTGCCCAAAATATATTATCTCGTAATGCAACTAGTGATAATTTGTTTGGTAATCTGTTTTGGTTGTACTGAAATAGCGTTTTGTAGATATAGTCCATATGTAAATTCAATGTGTAAAAATGACTGCACTCTACTTTTGTTTCCAAATACAAAGCATAATTGGGTGTAAAATCTGGTAGTTTTAGAATTCTTTTCAAGAAATACCTCTGTAACTTGTCTACCTCCTCGAATAAATAGTAACCCCAGACCTGAGCCGCATATGCTTGTATAGATCGGCAGACTGATTGAAAAAGCTTCCACTTAGATTTCAAGCTTATGTTCGGTTTATTAAGAAAACTGTTCCACGTTGAATTAATGCTATTCTTAGACGATATATTTCTTTTTTCAATATGTTTCCTAAAACTCGTTTGCGGGGTGAAAATTACGCCTAAATAGTTGTACTCATTCACAATTTTAATTTCTTGATTTTTGTACTCAATCTTATCACTTGATGCAAGCCTGCCTCCTTTTCGGAAGACCATCATTTCAGATTTAAGCATATTCACCTCCATATTCCACTGCTTACAATAATTTTCCAAGTTCTTTACCATGTTTCTCATTATTTGTATATCATCAGCCAATAAAACTATATCATCCGCATACATAAGCAAACGTATATTTATGTCATCTACCATCAGACCACCTCCCAAATGTTCATGCAGGTCATTTAAGTACAGTGTAAAGAGCAATGGGGACAGCAGACATCCTTGTTTAACGCCAGTATAAGTTTCAAAGTATTCAGTAAAATCTTTCCCTGTCCAAACTGCGGACTTTGTATGTTTGTACAAATTTTCAATAAGGTTGACCAGTTTCGTGGACATACCTAATGAATGTAGTTTATATACAAGAGCTTTCCTCGGCACTCTATCGAAGGCGGCTTTAAAATCAACAAAAAATGCGTAAATCTTTTTCTTTTTCTTCAGGTTATAATTGACTATTACTGATAAATTATAAATGTTATCTACAGTTGAATAGTGTGGTCTGAAGCCGGATTGAAATTCATTTAGAATATTATTTTGTTCAACCCAATTTGTAAGCCTAGAATTTATAATGCCCATAAAAAGTTTTGCCACACAGTTCATAAAGGAAATCCCTCTGTAATTGGAAGTAGAATTTACATTTCCTTTCTTATAAGCAGACTATCAAGCAGACTATTGCTATTGGTGGTGTAGTGTGTAGGATTGTAACGATTTACAGGTTCAAGTCCATAAGTTATCATGCTGTCAGTAAGCGCCGATTCATTAATAATATTTGAATTAAAATCTCCAGCTATAATAATATCATTATATCCATCTGTTAAGATCTCCAGTTTATCAAGAAACTTGGAGAACCTAATATTTTTATTTGGCCTATATACACACCCTGCAAGCATTTTCCTTCCGCTTGATTTGATCTCTACGAAAATAATAAGAAAAAATTTGAGCGAAAGAAAAATATTGCCAGTCACTTTTTGTCGACTTTTTTCTAAACAAATACTTTTAATCATTTTAAATTTGTTAAAATTATTTTTATAATTAAAAAACCAATTCAACTGGAAGCAGAAAGAACAAGCAAACTAAATTAAATTGTAGCCAGCAACATGTTGCAAAAGTTAAATGTATACTTTCTTGAATTTAAAAAAGGAAGAGTTGCATAAACAAATAATTTCAAGCAGCTTTTTAACAGCTTTTTTCTTGCAAGTACTATGTCTGGCCCACCATGCGAGGGCGGATCAATAAGTCCGTGACTTTTCGAACTTTCCTCGTAGTTATATGAAGCAGAAACAACAAGCAACTTAATTAAATTGTAGCCAGCAACATGTTGCAAAAGTTAAATATATACTTTCTTGAATTTAAAAAAGGAAGAGTTGCATAAACAAATAATTTCAAGCAGTTTTTTACCAGCTTTTTTCTTGCAAGTATTACGTAATTTAATAAACGACACCAAACATTTTGGGGTTCCTAACATTATATATATAAAATACAACTTTTTGCTATCTATTTGGTAAACAAATAGTTTTAATGATTTAAAGATTTTATATTTTTTTTAAATATTCTTTTAAATAACTAAGTGAAGCTCTTCGCATAAACTGCAAGCAATATAACATAAAAACAAAAAAGTTTTTAAAATAAAAACAACTCAGAATTATTTTAGGACAGATATTGAAGTCAGCTTCATGTTTTTGATTAGTTTGATTAGTTGAAAATTTTACTGGTTTTCTAATATCTGTCAGCAGCAACATGTTGCTTTCTTTATGTTATTTTTATATTAAATGAAAATATAAGCGAAGAATAGAAGTTTTAATGTTAATTTTAACCAACGCTAAAATTTTTGAAATGTTGCCAGCAACATGTTGCGATACATTTAAATCAACCATTTTTTGAATAAGGCATTATTAATTCTTTAAATTTTAAGTTAATACTGCGTAAAACTCTTTTATTTTTATTTGATATCATACACAATATGTTGCTAGCTTTGGATAGTTTTTTCAGTGATTAATGTAATTTAATAAGAACTGCAAAATATAAAGGTTATTTGTAAATGTATTTGAACTTTTTCTATTTTGTTTTTGTGTTTGTTTTTTAGATTTCTCTAATGTGGGCTTTCAAGGTCATCAATTTCCTACCGGCAAATAAAAGACTGTTTATCTCACTTTAATTATCCAACGTTTCGTTGGTGATTTTCCAACATCTTCAGGGATGAATTTTTATTTAATATATAATCATTCTCTGTCAATTTTTGTTTTAAGTTTCTTTTTAAACAAAAAGACACAATACAAAGCATTTAATTAATTAATATTAATGTAAAATATAAAATAAAATAGAATAAAGTATCACAGTTATGTTTGCTTAATGTTAGCAAATAATTTTTAATTTTAATTTATTTTCTTTGTTGCCACCAACATGTTGCGAAAATATTTCGAAACGTTGCATTTAGCTGTTCTATTAATTTTCGCAAATTTGTATATTCAAAATTTAATAAAAATAAACATATTGCTAAACATTTTATTAAACTGGTTCCCTAATGTTTGCATTTTTTGCCAATTTTGAAGATCCAAAATAAAAAAAAATTTACTATGGACTAGCAACATGTTGCTAAAACTTTTAATATGCGTAATAAATTGAACATTGAATCCGGCAAAAAAAAAGTGCTGCAACATGTTTCGTACCATTTTATTTAGCTGATTATATAATGTTATTATTTTTAGTAAATTTTAAGGTTAACAACTAGAATAATTTTGTATTTTTAATGACTAGCTTAATTTAATTGTATACAAAATGAAAACCTTCAATTATTATTTAACTTTCCTCATAAACTTTAACCAAAATTAAGTTATCAATACCGTATTGCAAAGGTTTTGATTTACTAAATGCATTTTCGATTACAGCAACATGTTTCTATCTTAAGGTGTTTTTTATATAAAATGAAGGTTTTCAACAGTTATCATTATATGTTGATGATGAACTAAAATTGACATTAAAATTGCACAAAAAAGTTGCATGCACCATGTTGCTATTCTTTTGTGTTATTCTTTGCCTTTCGATAACAGCTTGTTGGGATTTCCAAATTCAATATTTACTTCGGAATTATTTTTTTTAAATAATACAGATATACAGCCCTGTTCTTGAAACGTTATTTGAATAAGAGTGAATTTAAAATAACATGAAATTGAAATTTTGGGTTTTTTGAAACCACTTTTTTATTTATTTAATTTAAACATATGTTTGAGTTAAGAACCATATGTTTGAGTTAAGAACATATGTTATCTAGAAACCGAGGTGCCATATGGTTCTTTATTCAGTTTCACAAAAAACTTTTAAGTATTTTGTGTATGTTTTTTCTTAAGTTTATAGAAAAAGTATAAAGAAAATAGTTTCTTTTAAAATAACAAATTACTTGTTCATTTAATTGTTTTTCTTCTTCAATTTCGTTCAATTAAAAATGACTTTTATATTTTTAAAAAGTTAGGCATCACCAAAAAAAACATTCGATATTCAAATAAATTGGATTTGACTGGCACCACTACTGTTTCGAACATATGCAAAAAAAATAAAAATATGTGATTTGATGAAAAATTTTTTTTAATTCCTTTATTTACAATAATTAGTGCATAAAGAATCTATGTTATAATTGAAAAAATTATAATGGAAAATAGATTGTGTAAATAAAAAGTTTTTATTATAGCTATAGAACAGCAGCATCATCGCAAAAAGTGTGTTTTATTAACATCTCCCACTTATTACAAGTTTTTTCTTTTAAGTCAGCGCAAAGTGTAGACGTTTTTAAAAATCGTTTTTTTTTCATAAAATTAATGTCTAATTTTTTAAAATAATGACAAGGTTCAATAAAAAACATGTAAGAGTTTAAATATCAATTAGTTTTTTTTATCTCTTAAGACCTGCTTAGTAGAAAAAAAGGGCATTTGTTTTGATTTCACAAAGCCTTTTCTATGTGAATTAAAACGAGAAAAAATATTCTTACTGAAATTAGAGAACAGCAAAAAACTCGTAAATTTAAGAATTTTTTCATTTACGAGTTTTTTTTTGTGATAGTGATTTCAAGAACAGGGGTGATATTTTACATAACATAGGTGCCTTGATGAACGGCCTTACAGGTCTTTCAGTATGTTGGAAGACCAAAAAACGAACTTACTACTAAAATTTAAAACAAATGTTTATCGTATTAAGTATTAACTTCAAAATTAGTTCTGCTGATTGCCAGGAAAGCGACCTCTTTGGTACTTACCTATATTTTATATAACATGGTATCCTCGACAAATGACCTTGGTAGTCCTCAATCATATTGTAAGACCAAAAAACTAGCCTACTACTTAAATTTAAAACAAATGTTTATGGTATGATTCCCAAGTATACGCCCTCTTTGGAACTTATCTAAATGATATAACCAAATATATCGTTCCATAAAAATAATAATAAAAAAAATTCACAATAAGCTACACCTATCCTTTGCTTAATGGGGTCTTCAATAAGAAAATTTGCCTAATTTGAAATATTTTGATCTAAAATAGTTTCAAAAATATTTTAAATAAATTTTTTAACTAAAACATTTTGGCAATATAAGATTATGAAAAAAAAAATATTATTTTCCCATAGTTTTTAAATAATCGGATTGCTAAAAGATATCTTTGGAGAGTTATAAAAAGAAATAAAATTTTTTTCCAAACATCGTCAATTTCTTTTGAATATTTAAGTGAATCTAAAAAATTTAAATTTCCCATCAGAAAACACTTCCTTCAAAAAATAATTTCCAAAATTAATTTGAGTCCCATTAGAAAATTGTTCTTTCATAAAATAATTCCCAAAACTCTAAAATAAACTTCAGTCAACTTTTTATCAAAAGTTGATTGAACTTCAACATTTTTACAATTTTGCACTTTAATCTTACTAAATCATCGTTCTTTTGTACGAAATATAACAAAAAAACGTACAAATGCCAAAAAAAAAAAAAAAAACTGCTGGTACTGACAACAATAAACCTTTCCCACTGTTTAGCACGATTTTTGTTGTAAACCTAGTAGAAGAGATTAACAAGAACTTAAGTTCAAATTCTTAATATGAAAAATTTTACAATTCCTTTGCAACATTTCCTAACTCTTTACTTGATCTAAGAGGCTTCTATATATTTTTTGTTCTTGTACCTTGTTTTACTTTTCTGGCTATGGCTTTCACTTTACTTTTTTGAGAATATACAATGTTCTAATTGTTATCCCCACCGTTACGTTTGAATGCATTTGTATAAATAAAAAACGACAACAAAAACAGCTTTAGCAGTAGTAGCAGGAAAAACTTAAAAAAACAACTGGTTTCTTTTTTTCAAACTTCCATCTACATTGCTTTTTGCCGCTTGTGGTCTGTTATTAAAATTTTCATGTTTTCAAATATGTATTGCTGTTTACTGCTGCACTGTTGCCAGGTTGCTTCGGCTGTTGCTGATGTTATGGTATCTCATCCCCTTGTCTTAATACTTGTAAACGGGTGTTATCGTTACAACGTTCAAAGCCACACTTTTCTAACCAATCTAACATTTTGTTGCAATATCGAGCACTACTAGAGTGAACAGTAAAATGTTTTCAAAAAGACATTGGAGTTTCTCAACTTAAATATTTTCTTTTTATACCCTCCCTCCACACCTCAGTAGCAGAGGGTATATATATGTTTGTCATTCCATTTGTAAGGCATCGAAAAACTCATTTCCGACCCCACAAAGTACATATATTCTTGATCCTTATCACAGCTCGATTCGATATAGCGATGTCCGTCTGTCCATCTGTCCGTGTGTCTATTGAAATCACGCTCATTCACAAAAAAAATCATTTAGCCATCAGATTGGTATTTAAACTGGAGTAAATCGGCAGTCATTATATGATCAAAAATTTGTAGACACCTCTAAAACAACAAAACAAGTAAAAAATTTCAGATATTAATATTAAAAAAAAAACAAATTTTTAAATATTTTTATCTGAATTAGCTAGTAATCTTTAATTTTGAATTTCTAATTTGTTATATTTAAGTTTTAATTTTTAATTTTTAAATTTTATATTTTAATTTCTAATTTTTAGTCGCTAATTTTTCGATTTTCAATTTTAATTTTTCAATTTTTATTTTTCATTTTCAATTTTTAATTTTCATTTTTCTTTTTTCATTTTTCATTTTTCAATTTTTATTTTTCATTTTTCATTTTTCATTTTTATTTTTCATTTTTAGTTTTTCATTTTTCAGTTGTTGTTTTTCATTTTCCAATTTTTGATTTTTCAATTTTCATTTTTCATTTTCCATTTTTCATTTTCCATTTTTCATTTTGAATTTTTAATTATTCAATTTTAATTTTTATTTTTCTTTTTTCATTAGGGATTACATATTTTCTTTCATATTGGCGATTTTGTATCTATTATATCGTGATAACGATATAAAAAAAAAATATGTGGCTATACTACTTGTGGCTTTTTTTGAACTGTGAATGTTGTTGTACAACTATTATGTTCAACCACTATAATATTACAACAAACACACTGGGTTTTATGTTTCTTTTAGAGGTATCTACATATTTTTGCTCGTATCTAAGCACAATGATGCCCGGTTTACACCATGCCAACCTGGTGGGAATAATGGCAAATGATATTATCGTAACTTACCCAGTTAAAATTTTTTTTTCTGAATGAGTGTGATTTCAACAGACAGACGGACAGACGGACATCGCTATATCGACTCGAGCTGTGATAAAGACCAGGAATATGTATAATTTATGGGGTCGGGAATTAGTTTTTCGATGCGAAATATTATTGCTTTAAATCAAATGGGTTTAATTTAGTAAAAAGTGTGCTTATATAAATATAATTTTTTTTTTGTTTTTGAGTATATATGTTATTTTTAAATGACATACTCGTATCTTTTATGTAGACAATTAACAATAAATATTAAGTCAGTTTAAAGGATAAATGGTTCGATTATAATTACATCACTGACAAAAGGATCTTTTCTTCAAACAGTATCTAAGGAAAACGGAAATAATATTAATCAGAACTGAAAGCAAATCATGTTCGAAAGTAGTGTGGTTTCTTTGTTTTAATAATAGCTTATTGCTTTTTTCATGTGGTAAGATTTTCTGTTGGAAATATGTGCCAATCGAATCCACAAAATCTATTACATCAGTTATAACGGGTGATTTTTTTGAGGTTAGGATTTTCATGCATTAGTATTTGACAGATCACGTGGGATTTCAGACATGGTGTCAAAGAGAAAGATGCTCAGTATGCTTTGACATTTCATCATGAATAGACTTACTAACGAGCAACGCTTGCAAATCATTGAATTTTATTACCAAAATCAGTGTTCGGTTCGAAATGTGTTTCGCGCTTTACGTCCGATTTATGGTCTACATAATCGACCAAGTGAGCAAACAATTAATGCGATTGTGACCAAGTTTCGCACTCAGTTTACTTTATTGGACATTAAACCAACCACACGAATGCGTACAGTGCGTACAGAAGAGAATATTGCGTCTGTTTCTGAGAGTGTTACTGAAGACCGTGAAATGTCGATTCGTCGCCGTTCGCAGCAATTGGGTTTGTGTTATTCGACCACATGGAAGATTTTACGCAAAGATCTTGGTGTAAAACCGTATAAAATACAGCTCGTGCAAGAACTGAAGCCGAACGATCTGCCACAACGTCTAATTTTCAGTGAATGGGCCCTAGAAAAGTTGGCAGAAAATCCGCTTTTTTATCGACAAATTTTGTTCAGCGATGAGGCTCATTTCTGGTTGAATGGCTTCGTAAATAAGCAAAATTGCCGTATTTGGAGTGAAGAGCAACCAGAAGCCGTTCAAGAACTGCCCATGCATCCCGAAAAATGCACTGTTTGGTGTGGTTTGTACGCTGGTGGAATCATTGGACCGTATTTTTTCAAAGATGCTGTTGGACGCAACGTTACGGTGAATGGCGATCGCTATCGTTCGATGCTAACAAACTTTTTGTTGCTAAAAATGGAAGAACTGAACTTGGTTGACATGTGGTTTCAACAAGATGGCGCTACATGCCACACAGCTCGCGATTCTATGGCCATTTTGAGGGAAAACTTCGGAGAACAATTCATCTCAAGAAATGGACCGGTAAGTTGGCCACCAAGATCATGCGATTTGACGCCTTTAGACTATTTTTTGTGGGGCTACGTCAAGTCTAAAGTCTACAGAAATAAGCCAGCAACTATTCCAGCTTTGGAAGACAACATTTCCGAAGAAATTCGGGCTATTCCGGCCGAAATGCTCGAAAAAGTTGCCCAAAATTGGACTTTCCGAATGGACCACTTAAGACGCAGCCGCGGTCAACATTTAAATGAAATTATCTTCAAAAAGTAAATGTCATGGACCAATCTAACGTTTCAAATAAAGAACCGATGAGATTTTGCAAATTTTATGCGTTTTTTTTTTTTAAAAAAGTTATCAAGCTCTTAAAAAATCACCCGTTATTTAAGAGACTTTTGAACTAGAAAGATTTTTTCTATAGTGTAATTGTTAGTTACACTTGTGAGTCCAAATAAAAAAAAATCATGTGAGTCCGATCGCAGGGGAGATGTGTAAACATCTAGTAATTAAAGATTTTTTATAGCACTTTCTTAAAATCAAACAGAAAGCATATCACTTATAGCAATCAACTGCAGGGGCTCTGTTAATATAAAAATATTTATCATTATTTATCATTTTAACCCGTTAATTTTTAATTTTTCGATTTTATTTTTTATTTTTACTTTTTCGTTTTCTATTTTTCGTTTTTTATTTTTCATTTTGAATTTGTTTTCTAATTTTTCATTTTTAATTTTTCATTTTTTTATTTTAATTTTTCATTTTTTATTTTTCATTTTTCAGTTTTAATTTTTATTTTTCTTTTTTCATTTTCCAATTTTTATTTTTTTTTTTTTTCATTTTTCATTTTTCATTTTTTATTTTTTATTTTTCAATTTTAATTTTTTATTTTTTATTTTTCATTTTTTGTATTTAATTTTTTATTTTTCATTATTCATTTTTAATTTTAGTTTTTCATTTTCCATTTCTTATTTTTCATGTTTCATTTTTTATTTTTCATTTTTTATTTTTAATTTTTTAGTTTTAATTTTTTATTATTCATTTTTTATTTTTCATTTTTTTTTTAATTTTTTATTTTTCATTTTTCATTTTTTATTTTTTATTTTTCATTTTTCGTTTTTCATTTTTCATTTTTCATTTTTCATTTTTCATTTTTCATTTTTCATTTTTTATTTTTAATTTTTATTCTTAATTTTTTATTTCCCATGTTTAATTTTTTTTTTTATTTTTAATTTCTCATTTTTCATTTTTCATTTTTTATTTTTCGTTTTTAATTTTTCATTTTTTTGATTTTCATTTTTCATTTTTTATTTTTCATTTTTCATTTTTTTTTTTTCATTATTCATATTTAATTTTAGTTTTTCATTTTTCATTTCTTACTTTTCATGTTTAATTTTTTATTTTTCATTTTTTATTTTTAATTTTTTAGTTTTAATTTTTTATTATTCATTTTTTATTTTTCATTTTTTTTTTAATTTTTTATTTTTCATTTTTCATTTTTTATTTTTTATTTTTCATTTTTCGTTTTTCATTTTTCATTTTTCATTTTTCATTTTTCATTTTTCATTTTTTATTTTTAATTTTTATTCTTAATTTTTTATTTCCCATGTTTAATTTTTTTTTTTATTTTTAATTTCTCATTTTTCATTTTTCATTTTTTATTTTTCGTTTTTAATTTTTCATTTTTTTGATTTTCATTTTTCATTTTTTATTTTTCATTTTTCATTTTTTTTTTTTCATTATTCATATTTAATTTTAGTTTTTCATTTTTCATTTCTTACTTTTCATGTTTAATTTTTTATTTTTAATTTTTTATTATTCATTTTTTATTTTTTATTTTTAATTTTTCCTTTTAATTTTTTTTTTAATTTTTTATTTTTCATTTTTTATTTTTCATTTTTAATTTTTCATTTTTATTTTTTATTTTTCATTTTTTATTTTTCATTTCTAATATTTCATTTTTCATTTTTTATTTTTTTATTTTTCATTTTTTATTTTTATTTTTCATTTTTCATTATTCATTTTTATTATTTATTTTTCATTTTTTATTTTTCATCTTTCATTTCTAATATTTCATTTTTCATTTTTTATTTTTTTATTTTTCATTTTTTATTTTTATTTTTCATTTTTCATTATTCATTTTTAATTTTTCGTTTTTCGTTTTTCATTTTTTATATTTCATGTTTCATTTTTTATTTTTCATTTTTTATTTTTCATTTTTCTTTTTTCATTTCTATGTTTATATTTCATTTTTCAATTTCTATTTTTCATTTTTAATTTTTCATTTTTCATTTTTTTATTTTTCATTTTTAATTTTTCATTTTTAATTTTTTATTTTTAATTTTTTTAATTTCATTTTTAATTTTTTATTTTTCATTTTTAATTTTCAAACAGGTTATCATAATATCATAACTTTTTCACCAATACAATCACATTTTTCTTACGACTCACATCTTACGCTCACATGTTACGCTGTTTTTGAAATTTACCCCCCTGCGCGTATAGATGTTTACACATCAAAAGTTAATTCTTATTTTGCGTTTTCAAATTGGCAACAGTATTAACAAGCACTCTCATGTTATTGTTAGTGATATCACACCTGTACCTCTAAAGTGAGTCAACTCAAAATTTATCAATTTTCACTTTTTGCAAGAAAACAATACACAGTGGTCATATATATGCACTGTAAAAATCTTACATCAATTTTTCTAGTCTTTCGCAAAAAAAATACAATTGTAACCATCCTTGTGTTAAAAGAGTATCTTCTTTAGAATCCACTAAAAAGACATATTTTGAGTTCCACTCAAAAAACTTGTTATTTTTGATGATCACTGCACAAATCGCAAAAACAACTACTGTTGTATACTTATTATTCGCAATTCTTTACAATAAAACAACTGTTTTTAAATTTTGTGGTAAATATTAAAAAAAACCGTTTTTTGCCTCTACTGAAAATTTGTAAATTTTGAGTTGACTCTCTTTAGAGGTACTGGTGCGATATATATTGAATTATTTTACGGATAACTTGTGAATCTGACAAATTTCGATTGATTTTTAATGTTTATTATTTTATAAAATGGTTTTAGACATGATGCAAAATTTCATAAAAATGTTTATTAAACTTGTAAAGGCTAGAAATAACAATAAAATGGATATATCGAGGGCTTATATTCAAAAAGTGCTATCTACATTTGACAGCAATATTAATTTTTGATTTCAAACTGTTCTCTGATATAATTGTCAAATATAATGTTAATTTTGATATCAGACCTGATTAGCACGACTATTTTTTAATAGATATTGTAGCTAATCGATCGACAAAGACTTTCAGATCTTATTAATAAATTAGTTTTAAATGCTCTCTTTAAAATAATTATAAATGAAGATAGCACTTTTTGAATATAAGCCCTCGATATGTACTATTTTGTTGGATAGCTTTTGTAATTTTTGATTTTGAAAATAATCGAACACCCGGTATGTTTAAATTTTATATACATCACCTTTAATTGCTTTTGTATTTGTTTCTGTTACAAATTTACATATATATATATATTTTTCTTTTTTATAAAATAGGTAGGTCCAAAAAGAATTTAAAATATTAGCGTGTTAAGAAGCAAATTTTTGACAAAAATATTTAATAAATTTGTGTTGATATTTGTAACTATCAATAATACTTTACGTAGGCACACCTCTTATAATATATCGACTCTAAACCGCTTTCTTAGTCGATTCTTTAAAATTGTTTCAGTTTTTTTGAAGAATCATGGTTTTTATTACAAGAAAATATAATAGAAAATGGCCAAAAAGAAAAACAATTGAAAAACTAAATTTAATTGGTCTTCGAATTTAAAGTTTCAGTATCGGCAACTGTTTTAAAGTGGTAGCCGTAGCCAACTTTTGTTGTAATATTGAGTTTAAGACCCAAGTGGAGGGTATCCAAGATTCGACACAGCCGAATTTATTACTCTTACTTGTTTGTAAATAAAATCTGTCTTTGGAATTCTAAGGAAAATTTTCTAATTATTGTCTTTTAAGAGGAGCTTTTACCGTATCTCTTGTAGTCTGCTATCTTCTTTGTCTATTGTTGCTAAAATATTGTTATAATTTTATAGCAGCTGTTTATTTTCCTACAATTTCTACACAATAAAAAGTGTTGTTTTTTATAAGTTTCTGAGGAATTTTCAACATCTTCTGCGGTGTTTTATCAAGGCTTCTATTTTATTTATTCTACTCACAGGCTTTGGTAACATATAAAGCTGTATAATAAAAACGTTTTTATTTGGCCCGCGAAGATGTTACATTTTCATGCGAAGATGATTTTATCGTTTGATTGGTTTTTGGTAGAAAAATTTAAAAGAAATTTATGAATATAATTTTTTTTTTAACCAAATAATAAAAGCAAAACTTAAGCTTATGTTTGAAGGATTAAAGGAGAATCTTTAAAGTGTGTAATAAATTCTAAGAAACATTTTAACTTATATGCTTTCGTATAAATTATAGCTCAAATAGTTTCTTTAGTATAACTTCTTCAAAAGGTATTTCTGAAAACAAAATGTATAAAACATGTTGCTGAATATTGTAGTTTTTTTTTTTATACATTAGTGTAATCTGTAGTTTTTTTTTATTGAAATGTATATGATATAAAAGAATATATCTTTGATTTTTGTCATATTATCCTTTTTAGTTTCATATATATCTATTAAAAAAGTGTTATATAAAGCGAAAAACCATAGTAGTAACATGAAAATAACCCCAAAACATATGTTGCCAGCAACATGTCCCGAAACCCTTTGTTTAGCTGTCTTCTGTATGTTTTAATTTTACGTAAATTTTCAGTTCCAAATAAAGAAACAAAATTTTTTTATGTTTCACATGACAAGCAATAATATTAGTATTAATATTAAATTCCAAATTATAGAGTCAACCCTAAATTTTCGATAATAAACTTTATTGAACATTGAAATTGAATATTTGAATAATCAAAAAGCATATCCAGAACTTCCTTATCAAAATATTGTAGAAATATTTTCACGGCTGATTTTCCACATGCATTTTAAAATTTAAAAAATAAAAACTTATATTGAGTTGTGCTATTTAGACTTACTCTTGATATTTTGATTTTATTTTGAAGTGGAGCAACAGAGGCTTCGCCTGGCCGTCAAACTTCAAATCGATGCGTTTTGATTTCTTCCACTTTTGAATGAAAATTTGCCAACAAACCCATCCATAGCCAACTCAAAATAAAAAATAACAAAACCAGTCCAAACCAACACATAACAAAACTAAACAAAATAAAATACTCATTGAAAAAATCTTAAAGTGATTTGCACGCAAATAGCCACTGTTGCGTTTTCGCAACAGCTATTTTCAAATTAACAACATGAAAAAACTTTATTCATTTTTCGAAAATAGGTTTTTAAGAAATGTTTTTCAATATTTTTGCAATCTAAATTTTAGAGTAAACAAATATAAAAAATATGTTATTTAATATATTTGGAAATTTTTCCGAGCGCATTTTTTGGACCGTTTTTAATACTTTAGTAAATTGATTTAACAAAAACAGATGAGTCTTTCTTTGAGCCAGTGTCGTAATGGCAAAACCCTAAACTAGTTTGAGAGAAAAAAATTATTCGAATCCGCTAGTTGAAAGTCCTTTTATATACATCCAAAGTTGGTGTTGCGAAAACGCAACGCCTGTACAAAATGGGTTAATTTAAACAGCAATTTTTCGCTTTTATTTTTCTTTTTTTTTACATAAATAAAATCGTTTTCTGGTTTATAAACTTTACTACTAATGATTGCGACATGATGCTGGCAACATTATATACAATAATTGAAAATATTTTTGTTCTTTTCGTATTTATTTACTTGTAATCTTTTTATAACAAAATATTAAGCACATCTTGTGAAGTTATTTAAAACAAAAAGAACAAAAAAATTAATTTTCTTAAAAAAAAAATCATGCGAGGCCGACTGCAGGGGAGATGTGTAAACATCTAGTAATTAAAGATTTTTTTATAGCACTTTCTTAAAATCAAACAAAAAGCGTATCACTTATAGCAATCCACTGCAGGGGCTCTGTTAATATAAAAATATTTATTGTTATTTATTATTTTAACCGGTTAATTTCAAATTTTTCGTTTTTTATTTTTTATTTTTCGTTTTTCATTTTTCGTTTTTTGTTTTTCATTTTTCATTTTTCATTTTTATTTTTTTTTTTTTTTTTTATTTTTCATTTTTAATTTTTTATTTTTCATTTTTTAATTTTATTTTTTTTTTTTTCATTTTTCATTTTTAGTTTTTTCTTCATTTTTCATTTTCCAATTTTTAATTTTTAATTTCTAATTTTTAATTTTTAATTTTTAATTTTTAATTTTTAATTTTTAATTTTTAATTTTTAATTTTTAATTTTTAATTTTTAATTTCTAATTTTTAATTTTTAATTTTTAATTTTTAATTTTTAATTTTTAATTTTTAATTTTTAATTTTTAATTTTTAATTTTTAATTTTTAATTTTTAATTTTTAATTTTTAATTTTTAATTTTTAATTTTTAATTTTTAATTTTTAATTTTTAATTTTTAATTTTTAATTTTTATTTTTAATTTTTAATTTTTAATTTTTAATTTTTAATTTTTAATTTTTAAATTTTAATTTTTAATTTTTTTATTTTTATTTTTATTTTTTATTTTTAATTTTTAATTTTTCGTTTTTCATTTTCAATTTTTTATATTTTTTTTTTCATTTTTCTTGCATTTTTATTTTTCATTGTTTTTTTTTCTTATTTTATAATTCATTTTTAATTTTCAAACAGGTTATCATAATATCATAATTTTTTCACCTATACAATCACATTTTGCCTTACGACTCACATGTTACGCTGTTTTTGAAATTTACCCCCCTGCGCGTATGGATGTTTACACATCAAAATATTCTTAGAACCTCAGCACGGCCCTAAAAGGTTGTTTTTTTTTTCTGGAAAAATTTATTCATATTGCAATTTCATGTTTTTTTTAATGTAAGTATATTTTAATTTTTATTAGTTGATGGATTTGTAAAATCCAAATTTTCTCAACTGAAATTTGAAGAAAATGGGGCTGTTAAATATTATAAAAATATGAGACAGATGGCACATAAAATATTAAAAAAAAAAAAACTATTGTTGGTGTGATTATTAACAACAATGTAGTTGTCCTGAATAATTCTCTTGACTTGTAGCCTTAACAAAGCTTACATGACCTATAGCAATTATAGAGAAAATCGAATTAAATTTTTGATTCTCTTTCAATTATTGTTTATAATTTACTCTGGTATGTGAAAAAAGATATGTGGTTTAACATTTTAGAAAAATATCAATACAAAAAATTTTCCTTCCGTAATGCTTCTAAGATATGTTTCTTTTTTGGATTTCACTTCATTGAATTCTCTAAAAAAAATCCATTAGTTTTTTTTTTAAATATAAATAATGCAATTCTACCACCCTAAAACCATTTGAAAATCAAGTCTAACAACATAATCATCATTTAGGAGATGTTTAATTTTCTTTTTGTTGTTATGTTGGAAAATGAAGATTTAATATTTGGCTTAGTGTTTGTTTGCTTTTTTTTTGAAAAAGTTGATTTTTCTTGATGTTTGAAAGCAGATGATGCTCTTAATTTAGTTGGTCTTAGCATACAAATGTTGCCACTTAAAATGTTAATGCCAAAGTAAACGCCTGTCTAACCGATATTGTGACTTGCCTTGAATGGCAAGTAACACACAAGAACAACAACAATAGCCTATGAAACATATTTTTAGCGGGTCTGTAAACGGGAAAGAAATACTTGCTGGCTAATGATAGTTATAGTAAGATATTCCTCTTCCAGCATCCAGGTATTGCTCCCATTACGTTTTAAAATGTAAGAAAATTTCTGTGATAGTTTTTTCTTAATTTTTTTATTTTACTACTCGAGCTGAAGTTACAACAAATAACGGCATATAATTTACTTGACTTATACTCGTTATTCAATAATAATGGTATTTAAAGCAAGAGTAGCAATGGCAGTCACTACAATCTCCTAGCCACCAAGCCTGCTGGCATGATCATCAATATCTGCGGTGTTCAACATAACTTGATACACCAAAAATGTTAACATGCAGAACAACTCTAAGCTCTTCAAAAAAAAAAAAAAACACACACACACACACACACGCACAATCTTCAGTGCTTACATACTAAACTACAAAACCAAACAACTACTTTATTACTCCTTAGCAAACACTTCAACCCAATTAAGCCAAGAAAACCTCAAATCTTCATATTTGAGTTTCAAATAAATAGTTTCAAGTCTTCTGTTTTGTTATTGTAATTTATATCTTGTAACGTAGTTCTGTTCTTATAATGTCTTTCTTTTTTGTTCTTTTTTAACAATTTATATTTTAATACTTTAAGTATTACAAATCAAGCATATAGCATTTGTTATAGGCACTGACTGGATGACAGCAGCTCTACCGTTTTATACTTCAGAAATTATAGAAGTAATTAGAGTTAATGGAATATTGATAGAGTCTGTTCTTGAGTTACTCTCAAGTCCGTTGAGTATGGGATTTTACATTTAAAACATGATATATGCTACACACTTCCTGTATTCTAATAAAATGAGTATTAATTTCAAATAGTTTATTTAAAGAACTGTTGTTAAATTTAAAATACTCCAGATACGTATAGGGAAATAATTCAATCTAATACGCTACTATTAAAAAAAAACTGGCAGTAAGGGCTTCAACGCTACTACAAAAGACTTATGGAACAAGTTCAAATTGTGTTTAATTAAAAATGATAAACAAACTGCTTTATTACTAGCAACAACCGACAATAGACTTAATACACGTGCGCACAAAAGTTCATTGATGGAAGAATAAAAATTCTATTAAATTATTAACTTTTTACCTCAAAAATTTATGATTAAATAAGAAGTAAGTAGATACCAAAAAACCTATCTTAGGAGAATAAAATTATGACTGAATGTCTAAAAAATTGTTATTAGACAAATTTTTCC
Organism: Cordilura impudica; assembly: GCA_963682025.1. NCBI lineage: Eukaryota > Metazoa > Arthropoda > Insecta > Diptera > Scathophagidae > Cordilura > Cordilura impudica. The sequence goes on along the minus strand of OY821520.1, from coordinate 241,512,049 downwards.
TAAGATAATAATTCTTCTTTCAACATTGTTATGTTAAATTATAATTATTAAAGGAAAATCTGTTTGCTTCGTATATAAAAAAATGAAATTTAGACAGAAAAATTATTTAAAAATTTGTTCGGCCGAATGAAACTCACATAGAAACGATTGAGGAGCTCCTCAGTTGCTTTCTTATTTCCGACCTATTCTTACGAATATTATGATCAGGACAAACCCATTTACTGAACTAATGGGTGCGCATATAATTGTTTGAGAGAAATATTGACCAATGACCCATTTTATAACACAGCACCACATACGGATTTTATTTCAATAGGAATTTGTTGCTGTCATTTTCCTAGAACATATTTTCCAGCTGAATCAAGATGCAATTGCCGAGAGAGAGCTCGACCTGGAGAATTATTCTAATAAGATTAGACATCGTTTGATAATAGTGAAAGTAAATGTCACCCTTGGTACGAATAGTTGCCATTGATGGAAGAGATGTGTACTTAAATATTTGAATTCTCCCGTCCTATGATGAGTCAATACTCAGGATGATGGAAATCGAGGATAGTTATTTTTTTAATGAAAATAAACTTTCTTAAGAAAACGTGTTTTTTAAAGAAACTTTTTAAAGAAAATGTACTTTTCTAAAAAAGGTACTTTGTTAAGAAAAGGAAATTTTTCCAAGAACTTTTTTATTAAGGTACTTTTTTAGTAACAAGTACTTTTTTAATAAAAGATAATTTTTTCTATAAAAACGCACTCTAAAAAAAATGGTTTTTAAGGAAAAAGTACTTTTTAAGATAAGCTACTTTAGATAAGCATGTTTTAACAAAATGTAGTATCTAAAATAATACTACTATTTAAGGAAAATGTAATTGTTTAAGGAAAATATCTTCGTTAGTGTTATTTATTGTTGATCTTTATTGTAATAATTAGTTTTTTTATTGTTCGGTTTGAGGTCATGTATATATTTTCCAATAATAGAAAAGATAATAATAATTTGCAATTTGAGAGAAATATGTAGAAAAAGCTAAAATTTCAAAAAACTCAGCTTGTTCATACTAACTCTCGTATAAAGAAAAAAAAATTACCTCTTTTAGGCAATTTTTTAAAAAAATAATCTATTTAAAAAATTTACCTTTACCTGAAAGTGTAAAAAGCTACATTATTACGAAATGATACTTGGTAAGAGAACACATATACAGCATTACAGACTAAGTCAGAGTGTAACTATATTATTTGCTTAAATGCTACAACTAAAATATCCGCATACAAAATAAAAATGTTGAATTACAACAACTGCGTAGAAATATAATATTTGTTCAAGTTTTTGTTTACATATTTCTATTTATATCCCATGATAACAAATGCCTCTGATAAATATCAAACAAATTCGTCAAAAATTATCAGCAAATCTGATCTATTGGGGCTGCGAACGTGATTTCCACAGACTTACATCCATCTAGGATAGGCGGTCATCGCTTTATTAACTCCTCTTGCTATACGAATTAAGAGTATACATTTTTGATGTGTAAACATCTATACGCGCAGGGGATAAAAATCTATTTCACAATACAATCAATAATGTACAATACAAGATGTAAGACAAAATCGCTGTGACTTAAGATTGCATTGGTGAAAATCTTATGACATGTAATAACTTTTTGTCTCCGTTTTCTGCAGTATATTTCTTCACTTTTTATTAACATTTATAATTAATTTCCTTAATCATTTAGAAGTATTCTTAACGTTTTAAATTATTCCATATAAATAACACAATTATCACTGCATTTAATATTAATGCTAATCAAACATAAATAAAAAATAAATAAAAATAATAAATAAACGAATTACAGTAAAAAGGAAGTGTTTGGAGATAAAATGAGGGAGCGAATAGCGTTATAAAAACGTTTTGAAATATGAAAAATGAAAAATTAAAAATGGAAAATTAAAAATGGAAAATGAGAAATAAAAAATGAAAATGAAAATGAAAATGAGAAATGAAAATGAAAATTGAAATATAAAAAATGAAAAATAGAAAATGAAAAGTGAAAAATGAAAAATGAAAAATAAAAAATGAAAAATGAAAAATGAAAAATGAAAATGAAAATTGAATAATGAAAAATGAAAAATAAAAATTAAAAATAAAAAATGAAAAATAAAGAGTGGAAAATGAAAATTGAAAAATTAAAAATTAAAAATAGAAAATGAAAAATAAAAAATTAAAAATGAAAAATGAAAATGAAAAATGAAAAATGAAAATTGAAAAATAAAATAATGAAAAATCAAAAATGAAAAATAAAAAATTAAAAATAAAAAACTAAAAATAAAAAATGAAAAGTGAAAAATAAAAAATTAAAAATTAAAAATAAAAAATGAAAAATGAAAAATAAAAAATGAAAAATAAAAAATGAAAAATGAAAAATGAGAAATTAAAAATGAAAATGAAAATTGAAAAATAAAATAATGAAAAATTAAAAATAAAATATAAAAAATTTAAAATAAAAAATGAAAAATAAAGAATGGAAAATGAAAATTGAAAAATTAAAAATGAAAAATAAAAAATAAAAAACGAAAACTAAAATAAAAAATAAGAAATGAAAAATAAAAAATTGAAAATTAAAACTAAAATATGAAAAATGAAAAATGAAAAATGAAAATTGAAAAATAAAATAATGAAAACTGACAAATAAAAAATGAAAAATAAAAAACTAAAAATAAAAAAATAAAAAAAGAAAAATTAAAAATTAAAAATGAAAAATGAAAAATAAAAAATAAAAAATGAAAAATGAAAAATGAAAAATGAAAAATGAAAAATGAATATGAAAAATGAGAAATGAAAAATTAAAAATGAAAAGGAAAATTGAAAAATAAAATAATGAAAAATGAAAAATAAAAAATTAAAAAATAAAAAATGGAAAATGAAAAGGAAAATTGAAAAATAAAATAATGAAAAATGAAAAATGAAAATTGAAAAATAAAATAATGAAAAATGAAAAATAAAAAATTAAAAATAAAAAACTAAAAATAAAAAATGAAAAGTGAAAAATAAAAAATGAAAAATGAAAAATGAAAAATGAAAAATGAAAAATACAATAATGAAAAATCAAAACTGAAAAATAAAAAATTAAAAATAAAAAACTAAAAATAAAAAATGAAAAGTGAAAAATAAAAAATTAAAAATGAAAAATGAAAAATGAAAAATAAAAAATGAAAAATAAAAAATGAAAAATGAAAAATGAGAAATTAAAAATGAAAATGAAAATTGAAAAATAAAATAATGAAAAATTAAAAATAAAATATAAAAAATTTAAAATAAAAAATGAAAAATAAAGAATGGAAAATGAAAATTGAAAAATTAAAAATGAAAAATAAAAAATAAAAAACGAAAACTAAAATAAAAAATAAGAAATGAAAAATAAAAAATTGAAAATTAAAACTAAAATATGAAAAATGAAAAATGAAAAATGAAAATTGAAAAATAAAATAATGAAAACTGACAAATAAAAAATGAAAAATAAAAAACTAAAAATAAAAAAATAAAAAAAGAAAAATTAAAAATTAAAAATGAAAAATGAAAAATAAAAAATAAAAAATGAAAAATGAAAAATGAAAAATGAAAAATGAAAAATGAAAAATGAAAAATGAAAAATGAATATGAAAAATGAGAAATGAAAAATTAAAAATGAAAAGGAAAATTGAAAAATAAAATAATGAAAAATGAAAAATAAAAAATTAAAAAATAAAAAATGGAAAATGAAAAGGAAAATTGAAAAATAAAATAATGAAAAATGAAAAATGAAAATTGAAAAATAAAATAATGAAAAATGAAAAATTAAAAATAAAAAACTAAAAATAAAAAATGAAAAGTGAAAAATAAAAAATGAAAAATGAAAAATGAAAAATGAAAAATAAAAAATTAAAAATAAAAAATGAAAAATGAAAAATGAAATTAAAAAGGAAAATGAAAATTGAAAAATAAAATAATGAAAAATTAAAAATAAAATATAAAAAATTAAAAATAAAATTTGAAAAATAAAGAATGGAAAATGAAAATTGAAAAATTAAAAATGAAAAATAAAAAATAAAAAATGAAAACTAAAAATAAAAAAAGGAAAATGAAAAATGAAAAATAAAAAATTGAAAATTAAAACTAAAATATGAAAAATGAAAAATAAAATAATGAAAAATGACAAATAAAAAATGAAAAATAAAAAACTAAAAATAAAAAATAAAAAAAGAAAAATGAAAAATAAAAAATTAAAAATAAAAAATGAAGAATAAAAATGGAAAATTAAAAATAAAAAATGAAAAATGAAATATGAGAAATGAAAAATAAAAAATAAAAAATTAAAATTAAAAATTAAAAATAAAAAACGAAAAATAAAAAATGGGAAATGGTAAATAAAAAATGAAAAATAAAGAATGAAAAATGAAAAATGAAAAATGAAAAATGAAAAATGAAAAATGAAAAATGAAAATTGAAAAATAAAATAATGAAAAATGTCAAATAAAAAATAAAAAATGAAAAATAAAAAACTAAAAATAAAAAAATAAAAAAAGAAAAATGAAAAATAAAAAATAAAAATGAAAAATGAAAAATGAATAATGAAAAATGAGAAATGAGAAATGAAAAACGAAAAATGAAAAGGAAAATTGAAAAATAAAATAATGAAAAATGAAAAATAAAAAATAAAAAATGGAAAATGAAAAATAAAAAATGAAAATGAGAAATGAAAATGAAAATTGAAAAATAAAAAATGGAAAATGAAAAATAAAAAATAAAAAATGGAAAATGAAAAATAAAAAATGAAAAATGAAAAGGAAAATTGAAAAATAAAATAATGAAAAAAGAAAAATAAAAAATAAAAATGGAAAATGAAAAATAAAAAATTAAAATGAGAAATGAAAATGAAAATTGAAAAATAAAAAATGGAAAATGAAAAATAAAAAATAAAAAATGGAAAATGAAAAATAAAAAATGAAAAATGAAAATGAAAATTGAAAAATAAAAAATGAAAAATGAACAATAAAAAATGAAAAATGAAAAATAAAAAATGAAAAATAAAAAATAAAAAATGAAAAATGAAAAATAAAAACTAAAAATAAAAAATGAAAAATAAAAGGAAAATGTAAAATGAAAAAAGAAAATTGAAAAATGAAAAATTAAAAATGAAAAATGAAAATGAAAATTGAAAAATAAAATAATGAAAAATGAAATATAAAAAATTAAAAATAAAAAATGGAAAATGAAAAATGAAAAACGAAAAATAAAAAATTAAAAATAAAAAATTAAAAATAAAAAATTAAAAATAACAAATGAAAAATAAAAAATGGAAAATGAAAATTAAAAACTGAAAAATTAAAATTGAAAAATAAAAAATGAAAAATGAAAAATGAAAAATGAAAAATGAAAAATGAAAAATGAAAAATAAAAAATGAAAAATAATAAATTAAAAATGAAAAATGAAAATTGAAAAATAAAAAATGAAAAATGAAAAATAAAAAATGAAAAACAAAAAATTAAAAATAAAAAATGAAAACAAAAAAATGGAAAATGAAAAATATAAAATGAAAAATGAAAAATGAAAAATGAAAAATGAAAAATGAAAAATGAAAAATGAAAAATGAAAAATGAAAAATGAAAAATGAAAAATGAAAAATGAAAAATGAAAAATGAAAATGAAAATGAAAATTGAAAAATGAAAAATGAAAAATGAAAAATGAAAAATGAAAAATGAAAAATGAAAAATGAAAAATGAAAAATGAAAAATGAAAAATGAAAATGAAAATGAAAATTGAAAAATAAAATAATGAAAAATAAAAAATAAAAAATGGAAAATAAAAAATAAAAAATGAAAAACGAAAAATCAAAAATTAACCAGTTGATGTAATAATAAATATTTTTATATTAGCAAAGCCCCTGCAGCTGATACATATTTGACGCTTTCTGTTTGATTTTGAAAAAGTGCCACAAAAGCATCTTTAATTACTAGGTGTTTACACATTTACCCTGTGATCGGACTCACGTTTTTTTTTTTAAATTATTATGGTGGTTTGGAGCATATAACACGCAGCACTTAAAAAACACCAGTTAATCCTATTGTTAAGCTTTTAGGAAATGATGTATCAGTTCTTTAACAAATTTCAGATATTTTAATAAATTCAAATCGACTTTATCCTTTCAGTATAATGTTGGTGAACAATTTTAGTTTCTGGGAATAACTCACTGTTGACACCAATTTTGATGAAGATATCTAAGATAATACCATAAAAGTTTTGGTCTTGGAGGTGAATTATATTTGCTTTGCACAAATGTATAGAATTAATGTAGTTAAGTGGTCAAAATATTGGACCTGTGAGGGTACAACCTCATTTCAAGTGTCAGACCATGTCACATCATTAAATTAAAATGTTATAAATATAAATGAACTCCAAGAAATTTCATGAAAAGTTTTTGTAGAATATTTTAATCCTGTACTTACCACTTAGCGGCCATTTTAGCACTGGTTCAGAAATATAGTCAGAGAAAGTCTGCTAAAGCGTGTGGTTGAAGGTGTAAGATATTTCGTGAATATGTTTAGCTGAAATTTTTCACTGGGGCTGATAAAATTCTGAGACGATCGATATAATAAAAAAAAGATTTTATTCAGTATTTAAGACTTCAGAAGAACTATATTTCAAGGCTCTATTGTAGCTTTTAAATAACCCTGATATTAGAACCCTGATGTTAGAAAAGAACTAAAATTTTAATAGATATTTCATATCGATTTGAAAACTTCAATACGTACGATTAAAAGTAGCAATTTCAATTAAAGTAAGAAAATTATAGTCGGTCTAGACCGACTATACGATACCCTCTACCATGCGTTTAGAGACCCTATCTCTTATGTCAACTAATTAGATATAGAAAATAAACATCAGATAAATTTGAGTGGCATTATTATACATTTTTTTGCCTAAGGATATGAAAAAGTTAATATCGGATATTATATTTTCATGGGGACCAGGTCGAAAAATGGACCGATCCTTACCATATTTTTGCAAAAACATATACAAAACAAATTTGAGAAAAAGCTGTGCAATATTTTTGTTTTTTGATAGATATAAGTGAAGATAGGGAATCCTAAAGGGTTCATTTTTGGATTACTGGTAAATGGATGTAATAAACATGCACAAACTGAATTTTACCGGAACCTATATTATAATTTGGATGTTATGGTAATTTAAGTCAATCTCATAGGGGTATGGGGACTAGGTCTGAACATGAACCGTTTTTCACCAATTTCAAATGCATTCATCTTACGGCTGGTAGAAGTTTATACACTAAATTTAATAAAAATACGTTCATATTTACGACCTGTAGTTCGATTAAAAGGTTTACATGGACACACAAACGGACAGACGGACGGAGTCAGGAAGTGATTCTGAAACGATCGGTATAACCAAATATTTTTTATAGCTACAAAGATCAGCACAAAGTCATTATACCCTGACCACATAGTGGTATAAAGTATAAAAATGAACTGGAATTCAGAAACTCTGAGCTTTAAATGTAAAACGACTTGGTTTTAAAAATTTTATTAATTAAGTGCAATAAGCTTAGAAATTTCCAAGATGTGATTCTAAAAGATTTGCAATTAAGGAAAGTTTTTGAAAATCGAAATAGACAGAAAAAAATCTACATTTTATTATCTTTCAGTTTTTAAAATTACTCAATTTATAATTTTGCAACTAAAAAGTTTAAATAAAATATTTGCCATTTATATTTAAAATCAAATTAATCATTTGCCTCAACATGAATAGATGGATAGTTACTTTTCTTGAGCGTACAAAAAACTTTTGCAGAAACCGTAGGTCATCTATGCAATTATTCTTTTTTTTTGCAAAATCTAATTTCACAACAAAACCGCAAAATATATTAACATAATAATTTCAAATAATTTCCAATAATTATCTTTAATAATAATTTCTTGGTGTTTTCCTCTCTATCATTACAGTATTGATTTTTACACCTCAGAAGATAGTGATTGATTCTAACCACATAAAAAAAAAGAAGGCAAAAGAGAAACACACACAACAAAGGTAAGAATCATCTGAAAAAAAAAATACCTTAGATAAAGCCAACCATCGCAAACTATTAAAGGGCGCCTTTTTATATTCATACTCTACTAAAAGTTTCCGGTTTTTCTTTAGTTATAAAACTAAAGTTAATAAACTTTATAAAAGAAAATGACAAACTTATTGTTTGGCCATTTTAGTACCATGACCATTTTCATAAGTCCAAGAAAATGCGTAATAGATAAAAAAAAATTTAAAATAGTGGTTTCTTTTTATGCTTCTCTGTTTTAAGTTATTTAAAGCCCAGCAGGTGTTGAAAACTTACTACTGACTTCTTATGGCTTTCATATGATAGAAATCTATGTTTTTGTTATTGTTTTTTTCCTTTGCCTTAATACTTTGAGGTACAAAATATACTAAAGGTTTCTTGTTTTTATTTTAGCCCGTCCATATGAATATCAGTGGAAAAAACTGCTTAAGATTTCTTAAACTCAATAGTGTAAAATTATTTTTTTCCTAATCACATTTCCTTTTTCTTTAAGAATTGTGAATTTTCTTTCTATTACTTTTTCCTTTGTTTTTTTTTTATGGCGGAAGTCAGAAATTTTCCAAGTGTTTGGTTAATGCTTTGAAATTGAATATGCAAAATGTAGGAATTCTGGTTGAGAATTTTAGCCAAAGGGCATTGTTTTCTACATTATTACAATTTCAAAGATTTTTAATGGCTTTTAGCTAAAACGTAGAATAAATTAAATGGTATTAAATCGAATTGAAAGCAGATTTAATAGAAGTAATTATCTTATTCTAACTGTAAATTAAAACAAAAGAATTAAGACACAAACTTTTATTGAAAAAAACAATTAACATAATTGTTGTTGTTAGCGGGAAACAAAAGAATTAAGAAATAAGCTTGATTGAAAGAGTTGGAGGAAATATTTGATAATTAAAATTTTTAAATGGTTTTTATTAGAAAAAATGAGATTTTCTAATGAAATAATTTTATTATTAACACACATTAATTTTGTCGTTCATTAATTATTCTGAAAGAAAATTTGTTAATTAAAAAAAATATACAAATAAATTTTTCCATAAGAAATTAATGTCAAGATAACAGACATCTTTCAAATGTTCGTATCAATAAATACATTTTAATTTGAATATATTTCCATCATCAAAAACATTGACAACTAATACAAGAAGACATGGTCATTGCTATCAATATAAAGAACATTTGAATTTGTAAATTATCACAACATACAACAAAACATGTGTCGTTGCTATTCAAGCATATAACTATGACTATAATAAAGCTACTGTAAACAGCTACCAAGTCTACCAGAATTCAGGCAGAAAGCCAAATCAATACCTTAACAAACAAAACCAGAACATTCATCTAAATCAAAAGCAAAGCATGTTAAAGAACTTTTAGTTGGTTGCTAGCTATCATGTGGATAAACCTACAGTTAAATGTATAGTTAAACCCATTTAGAGAATATCATTTAAGTAAAAGTGACACATACACAACATGTCGGAAAAGGATGGCAGCAGAAATAAAAAAACAAATCACAAAATTCAGTTAGAGTCGAAACTTTAATACCCTTCAGTTGATCTGCAATTTTTAAGCTAAATTTTAGCTCCAAGAATATTTGTGGTGAAGAATTTTTTTCTTTGAACAAAAAAAAATAGGAAAAACGATTTTCTTAATATTAAATTAATTTTAAAGATTTTGGTAAAATAAAAATTGTGAGGTGAAAATCTTCTGGTGTTTGAAGAGAAAAATAATTTCCAATAAAAAACATAATTTTAAGTTTAAAACATGATTAGAAAGTAAAATTTATTTTTTAAACGAAAAAAATTTTGAGCTGAAGAGATATTATTTAGGTGAATAATCTTTAATATGCCGCACTAGCTCTGCAGAGTTTAAAATCTATTTTAGACACACAAACATTTGAGGTTTGAAATTGTTTTTTTTTATAAAGTAATTTTAAAGGTTTCAGTAAAAAAAATTTTGATGTTTGAAAAGAAAAATAATTTCTAATGAAAAAGATTGTATTTTTAAATCAAAAAGAAAACTTGAGGTAAAAAGATATTAGATAGACAGATAGATAGATAGATAGCTCTTTATTTCATTTTATAAAATTATTTACAATAAAATTTATAAATTAAATTGAAATGTTGAACTTACGACAATGACATTACGTCGTCTGTCGGAGGTTTGACTTGAAATTTTTCTTTAAATATAAATATAAATTTAATATAAATATACATAAATATAAAAATGAAATTAAAATTTTTGCAAATTTTTCAAATCAGCGGAACTCATTTAATATTAAATTCCTATATGATAAGGCATTGATAATAAAATTTACTAAATTACTCCAGTTTTCATCTCCCACACTATTTAAAGCGTTTATAATTTCATTCTCCGTTAAAACCACTTTTCCAAAAAATCTTTTCCTATACTCTTTTAAAAGCGGACATCTTCCTAAAAAATGGGTTACATTTTCAACCTCATTTAGATTACATAGCGAACATGTATTATTAGAGTTGCTTCTGTTGAAATAATTGCCATTCAGAACGATAAGACCACATCTTGCCATGAATATCCATGATATCTTGCTTCTTCCATATATTTCTTTAAAATATGTTTTGCCAATGTTGTGGTCGAGTGACTTATAGATTCTTGTATTGTTTTGCAAAGACTTTATCCACATTTTTTGGTGGTTATAAAAAGATATTATTGAGGTGACTTATCTTTAATACCCCTTACTTGCTGTGAAATCTTTAAGATTTATTTTAGCACCAAAAATATTTGTGATTTAAAAGCATTTTTTTCTATACCCTCCACTCCAGTGTGCAGAGGGTACATATAAGTTTGTCATTCCGTTTGTAATAATTTAAAAAAAATTTTTTTGGACCCCATAAAATATATATATATTTGTGATCCTTATAACAACCGGAGTGATGTCCGTCTGTCCGTCTGTGGAAATCACGATGACGGCATCAATCGGGCAGCTGGAGTGCTCGTTGACATAAAAAATGTTTCACTAACATCCTAAGAAGTTTGCTATTTAAAATCGTCCAAATCCGTCAATTAGAACCCGAGATTTGAATGAAGAACTAAAAAAAGTCTTGAAAAAATATAATTTTCTATGTTGTTCTTGCCACGATCACGCCCTCAATAGGATAGCTAGGGTCATCATTATTAGTGAGAATGATTCACCAAACTCGAGGGAAGATTTCTTTTTCAAAAATCATTAAAATTGGTGGAACAGGTCCAGGGAAATCTCTGAAAAATTAAAAAAATGAAAAATATTATGATGTTTCTATATAGTTCTAGTTGTTATTCTAAATGTTGTATTGATGTCACAGCTGGACTTGTTGTTTTGGTGGTCATTGTGGTAATAATATAATAAAAACTAAACCTTTGTACATTTTTTTATCAACTCTGGTAGAAAAATTTAACAGTTTCCATTGTTTTGGCATCACTAAAAAAATTTATTAGGTCATTTCTATCATTGCCACGAGCCTGCCTGCAAACTTTCAGATCGATTGGGTCACGGGAAAGGGGTTAAAATCGACCCAAAATTTTTTCGACAAGCAGACACTACGAGTTAATATAAAGGGAGTAAAAATTCACCAGCATCTAAAGCACATAATGCTAAAATACCTAGTTGTCAATAAAAAAAAACAATGTAAAATTAGCAAAAAAATTTTATGTATTAATTTATTTAAAGATGAAAAATCAAAAATAACGTGTGATGTTGTATTTTTTGTGTGTTATATTTACATATACACACATACACATATTAAATAATACAAATAATATACATATATTCTATATATGTACATATATCCATAATAACTGCATGTTAGAAATAAATCGGTATATTATTTTATTTACATAAAATTCTGCAATATTTTGTTGTGGGGAAAATACATTTCTTTTGCATTAACAGAGTGTCACTTCATTTTGCTCAGCGTGACTATGCCACAGTAGATGGCGCCACAATTTTTGTTCTAATTAGCTTTGCAATAGTTATTTCTATTTTTACATGAATGTCAATATTTTCAAATAGATATTATACATAACAATGTTAAGAGTATACACGGGCTGGTCTTTTATTTTATACGTTTTTTCATTATTCTTTTACAAATATGAACATAAGTTTGGCATATTAACTTTTTGTTGTCTTTACAAAATATAGTTACCGAGTTCGTCAATGAGTTTTTTGCTTTCAAAACAGTTCTACATAGTTATATAGAATTATTATTCTGCTTTACTTACAAAATATCTGATTGCGATTATATCTAATTTTTAAAAATTGTTTATAATTACTAAAGCATTATTATTCACATAAATACAAAATTGCACTTTGCAAATTTTCCATTCAAATTTTAGAAAATATCAATTCTAAAAACTGGAATTAAAATTTCCAATTATAAATTTGAAAATATTAATTGAATTTCAGAAAATCATATCAAAACGTCTGAAATAATAATTTTGTATTTAGAAGACATCAATAGCATTTTTAATATATAAATTTTATTAGTTAAATAGATATTGAAATTCTAAAAAAAACACCAAATATGTTTACATTTAAAAAAATTTTTACATTTTAAAAAAATATTGGCATTGGCATAATAGCTTTTCAGTAACTTCTTTTAACGATAGTCGAATCGTTAAAAAAAGAAAATAGCAAAATTATCAATAAAATTTTTAAACGATATTCGCTATTGTTAAAGTCAGCTGTTGTTGTTATCTAAACGACAACCATTTTTGTGTTTTTTATTCAATCGACAAAAACTTAAATATTTAGGTTGAAATGCCGTCATACATAAATAAAAATCATAAAATAGTGAAAATATTTTCCTTCTATTAAAAAACTTTTTTATATAAATAAAAAAATTAAATAGCATATTCAATTCATTATTTTATTTTCAAATAAATAAACAGAAATATTAGTAAAAAAAATAAAGATATTAAACATAAACATAAAATCATCCTGTCAAACACGAAGTAATATGTTTTTTTCCTATTCTTTTGTGTTTTTCGCTTCTTTTAACAGAGATGCCACTCATTTACAATTTAAATAAATAGAAAAATATATTGGTCGACTGTCGTTAAGATGTATGTACTTAGTGAATCACTTAATCCTTAGTGCAAACAACAATAGCTGTCGATATATTTTGCGATTGTCGGATCGTTGAAATTTACAGAATCGGACTACAGAAAACATTGATTTAAATTCAATGAATTTTAGAAAACCTCAAATGATATTTAAGAATTGCGAGCACAAAAATTGTTACATAAATAAACGCATTTTTTTTTTTTTTTTTTTTTTGGTACGAAAATTTGAAGTTTTTCAGAAGATAAAGATAAAAAATTATTTTATTTAAAATGTTTGGGATATTTGGTTTTTTGCGTTTGGCATCCCTAGTTTAATTATTTATTATTATAAATTTATTCTCTATCTTTTCCAAATATGGCAATATTGTAATAAAAAATTTGAGAGCTTTTTTTGGTTATTATTTTGTTACTCCATCCGACCTATATGGCCGCAATAAAGAAATATTTGCCCAATTAAAAGAAACTATACAGCCATCTCCAATTACCACGATTTAATGCATGTAGCCACCCTACACAACCATTAACTTTGCAATGGAGGTTAGGGCGAGCTATTTAATTAGCAAAAACTAAATTAAACTAGAAGTTATGTCATATAACCGGAAACGCATGCATATAGGTATATAAGCTAAATGTATGCCGATCAGCAACCACAATGACCAAAAAGCAAACACCGAAATAAATCCGAAATAATAGAAAAGACGAAAACCAACCCAAAGAATTTTCTTAAATAATTTGGTATTAAGTTTAACAAATTGTTTACTTTTTCCAATATTTTGTTTACATTTATTATCAATACTCAAACCGAGGTTGAGGGTATTAAAGATTCGGCACAGCCAAATTTAACACTCTTACTTGTTTTTATTAAATTAATTAATTTGAGGTGTATAAATTTTGAGGTGAAATACTTTTGATGTTTGAGAAGAAACATAATTTCGAATGAAGTTTTGATGTTTGAAATGAAAAATAATTTCTAATGAAAAATTTAATATTAAATTTAAAAAAGGTTTAGAAGGAAAATATCATTTTTAAATCGAAAAAAACTAGAGTGGAAAAGATATTATTGAGCTGAATAATCTTTAGTACCCCTCACTTGCTGTGAAGTTTTTAAGATTTATTTTAGCCCCACAAATATTTGTGGTTTAAAATTGTTTCGTTTTTTTCATTAAAATAATTTTCAAAGTTTCAGTAAAAAAAAATTTCAGGTAAAAATATGTTAAGGTGAGAAAATTTTAAGGTGAAAAATTTTGATGTTTGAAATGAAAAACATATTTTTAAGAGGCGAACAATGTTTATTATCCCTTAGTTGCTGTTAAATCTTAAAGATTATATTAAATTAAATTTAATTTTAAATGTTTTATTTAAGAAAATTTGTTTGAGGTGAAAATGTTTTTATTTGAAAAACATTTGGTGTTTTAAGAGAAAAATAATTTCCAATAAAAAATATAATTTTAAGTTTAAAAATGATTAGAAGATAACTTTCATTTTTAAATCGAAAAAAACTAGAGTGAAAAGGATATTACTGAGGTGAATAATCTGTAATACCCCTTACTTGTTCTACAGTCTTTAAGATTTATTTTTTTTTTATTAAATTAATTTTAAAGGATTCAGTAAAAAAAATTTTGGGACTAAATAACTTTTGACGTTTGAAGGAAAACTTAATTTCTGGTGAAAATGTAATTTTAAATTTTGAAAACCTTTAGAAAAAAGATTTCATGTTCAAATCGAAAAAAAACAACTTGAGGTGAAAAGATATTGAATAAAATTTAAAAAAAAAATTTATTTTGGGTATAAAAACTATTATTTTTTCAAAACCTCAAAAAAAAATTAAGAAGAATAATATTTTGTGACGGAAAAATATTTGAGAAACAACTGCTTTTATGATTAGTGTAAAGAAAGATATTTTGAGAAGAAAAAAAATTTTATTATTGTATAATTTTTTTGATGAAAAACTATAATTAGCAAGTAAAATTATTTTATTGTGACGAAAATATATTTTTGAGATAAACGTAATTGTAAGGTGGAAAAATGTTTAAGAGAAAGGTTTAATATTTTGAGCCTGTAGGACTTTTCTTCTTAGAAACTATGTATCTCAATCCAAAACATTTCTTCGTTATTAGAAACGTACCTTTTAATACTATAATTTCTATTTATTGTGAAAAATAACTATTTAAAGTAAAAATCATAATTTTTTAGTAATAAAAATTTATTTTTTTTTTATTTTTTTGTAAATAAACCAAATAGATGTATAAAATATTTAGTTCTATTTTTATAGGTATTTTTACATTTTCTTGCTAAATCAATGACAAGTATATAAATCAAGGCATAAACATGGAAATAGATTAAATGCTGAAGATTTTTTAATTATCTTTGCTTTTTCTTTTGTATGATAAAATATTAAACGTGTGCACTTACACAAAAATTTCTTTCACTGTAATTTTATAAATAATGGAAATAATCGTAAATTATCGATTTTCATCATACAACGAAAATTGAATATTGTCTTTTTTAGTTTTCTATAAGCTTCGAACTGTCTACAAGAAAATTGTAGCATTGCAAAACAGGCCTTGTCTTTTAAAGTGTACAACCATTATCGTTCGGAGTTTCTAGAATCTTGTTGTTAACATTTCAGAATTTTTGTTGGTATATTTAGATGACGAGGAAAATTGTTTGTTAAATAAAATAAAAATTTATTCCATATGTCAGACTTTAAATAAAGAATATTGTCCTTTTTAAAGCAACACATACCTACATGTTAAAGTAATCTTTATGAGAACCACTGATTTGTGTACAGTTTTTGCAATTTTTCTGTATTTTTCGCTAGAGTTTTGTCATAAAACTTTACATTCGCAAACATAGTTCAATGTCAAAAATTTTGTTTTGCGACATGACTCATACAAGCCAGTACTTATGTGTGATGCTTTTGAAGACAGCAGCACAATATGGTATTCATATATTACATTGTAGGTAAAATTGCGCAAAATAAACTATTGTCTTATGAGGAGGCTGTTAGTGCCTTTGCGAAACATATGAGAAATGAATGATGAATCTTCAGATTTTTTAGAAATTGTTGGTAAAATTTTCTGATTTATGGTAAGGGCTAAGTGACAGTATGAGATAAATAAAAACTAGATTTGTTTGCATTCAACAATATTACAAAACAAAGCTGGCAAAAATGTAGAAGATAATTACACTTTTAACTTCATTATACATATGTGGTTCTATGGTTAAAAGATTGAAGTCAGTCTTTTGGGCTTTCATGTGTCCCAATGATATACATTTTTGTAGTTGCAGTTGTAGAACTTGTAATGAGTCCATTTTTAAATTACAGTTTAAATAGTTTAAATTATATTTCTGGTTCATAGTGTTACAATATTTTCTCTTAAAATTAATTGACTGAAAAACTTCGGTAATCTTCATAAAAAAAACATTAGACTTAAGACACAAACTTTGAAAATACTTTAAACTATTTCCTTAAGCTCCAAAACCAAAACTTTAAAAAAATGCATATAAAAGACGAATTCAGCAAATATATGAATTGGACTAATAGAAACAATTTCTGATTTCTGAGCCAGAACTGCCCAACTATAAAACAGCAAAATATAGCAATTAAATTCTCAAAATTTCACCTAACAAATTTTTGTCAATAGAGAGTTAAAAAATTATATAAAATTTTTCACAAAAACATGATCAGGGTTTATAAAATAAATATCTTTTCCTTAAGTCTTCTTCAAGCTTCTAAACATTTTCCTTTTAATGTAAAATACTCATAAATATACACGTTGAAAATGATGTAACGTTTACTTTATGACCATGTTGTTTGATAATTAACATAAACACATACTTTTCTTACCCGTAGACCTTTACGGCAACATTACAAATTCATTAAGTGTGTACTAAAATATAAATGAGATAAGAGATATTTAGAACAGCAGACCAGACAGAAGATATCTTTCTTAAAAAAAACTTACATTTGGACTTAAATATTTAAAATAAAAACATTTAAAAGGACACAAATTCAAAAGACGTGCTCAAGTAAATACTGGAGAAAAATATACGTGAAATGAGTAAAGGTATTTTTCATCGTTAAAAGGCAGATATCAAATAGAATGTAAACATCATCATCAAATAGAAACGCTAAAATTAAATCAATAAATATGGCGATATTTACGATTGTTCTGAATACGTTATATCATAAATCTAAAAAAATTATAAATAAATAATAATAATAATTAATAATATTAAAAAATGCATTAAAAAAATAAAATTGGCTATTGTGAAAAAAAACGCTAAAATTGTATCAAGAAAAATTATAATTTGTATGATGGTTATTAATAATAGTAGTGCGACTCTGTAAATTTTAACGATCCGACAATTGCAAAACATATCGACAGCTATTGTTGTTTGCACTAAGGATTAAGTGATTCACTAAGTACATACATCTTAACGACAGTCGACACATCTATTTTTCTATTCATTTAAATTGTAAACAAGTGGCATCTCTGTCAATATAAACGAAAAACGCAAAGAAAAATAGAAAAAACAAATTACTTCGGGTTTGACAGGATGATTTTATGTTTATGCTTAATTTCTTTATTTTTTTAATAAATATTTTTGTTTATTTATCTGAAAATAAAATAATGAATTGAATATGCTATTTAATTTTTTTTATTTATATAAAAAAGTTTTTTAATAAAAGCAAAATATTTTCACTATTTTATGATTTTTATTTATGTATGACGACATTTCAACCTCTTTAACTTTTTATCGATTGAATAAACAACACAGAAATGGTTGCCGTTTAGATAACAACAACAGCTGACTTTAACAATAGCGAATATCGTTTAAAAATATTGCTGAATACCAAAATCGTTAGTTTTGTTGTTTTCTTTTTTTTAACGATTCGATTATCGCTAAAAGAAGTTATTGAATCGCACTACAGATTAACTTATAAATTCAACACATTTATATAAAAATATTAATAACAGGTCTTCATAAAAAAAAACGCTAAAATTTAATTAAGAAAAATGGGGATTTTTAAATTGTTTATTAATACTTTACCTCAGGCTTATTCCAAATATTAAAAATTTATAGATAAAGTATTAATACTAGCCGTCTTGAAAAACTCTAAAATAAATTCAAGAAAAATTACGATTTTTATAATGGCTATAAATAAATACTTTATATCAGTGTTATTAATAATTTAATTTAAAAAAAATTAATTTTATTTTATACAAAATGTATAAATAAATATAACAAAAAATTTTATAAAAATAATTAATATTAAGCCGTTTGGAAAAAAGCACTAAAATGAATTCACGCGAGTGGCAAATTTTTACTTGGTTTTTTTTTTTGCTTCATAAATAATTGATTGAAAAAAATTATAGTGGCTATCATGAGAAAAAAAACGCTAAAATAAAGTCAAGAAAAATTACGATTTTTATGATTATATATTATCTAAGCGTTATAGCAGAGTAGCTTGTGAATTTAAAACATATATGCATATATCTGTGGTCACAAGCGATAACCGCCTAAGTCGACTTAAGAACGATTTGAGTCATGCATGCTATCATACTCTGCTAAAAACGCTTTATATTTACGTGAAATCCCCATTTTTCTAACACTGTTCTTTAAAAAGTTATTAATGAAAACATACTGACCTAAGCCGTAATAAAGCCCAATTACCTTTACATAAAAAGCTATTTTTCTCGAAAGCATGATTTTCGAGTTAGGCGGTTATTGCTTGTGACCACAGATATACAAAAATCGAAATAGGTCACCATGAAAAAAGGCTAAAATTAAATCAAGAAAAGTGTCGACTTTTACATCAGTGTTATTCAAAATTGAAAAAAAATATTTAAGCGCTGGAATGAAGAGAGTAATGGCGATTTTTCGAATTATTATTAATACTTTAAGATGTGTACTGAGTCATTTAAAAAAATCTCTAAAATGAAATCAATTTTTTATAATGTAAAAAATTAGAAAAAAAAAATAATATTAGGTTGCCATGAAAAAACGCTAAACTGAAATTAAGAAAAAGGATACTTAGTTATTAATTGTTTATATCAAATGTGTTTATAATTTTAAAAAATAATTTTATTATTTTTTATAAAAATAAAAAATCTTATTTTCGATCTTTATCAATTTAATGATTGAGTTTGAAATTGTTCAGGCTCAAGATCAAATGTTTTTACTTTAAATAAAGCAAAAGCATTAGCACATTTGTTTCAAAAATTTATCTATATTCTGCATGACAGGTTATACAGCTGTTTCGGGAAGAGTCACCAACCCCCATCAGTAACCAAAAGCAGTAGATAGTTTGTTTGGTAAAAAGTTAAATTCATATATATTTGCTAAAAACAACCAAATGAGAATTCAAGCAAAATTTATACTATTTAAGCCTCTTCCAGTATAACAACTAAAATATAGAACAAATATATTTAAAAAAATAGCAGATTCCAGCCCTCGAAATTCGAGTTCAAATTCTAGGAAATTTTATTTTTTCATTAAATAAAGACCCTAAAGTTATGCTAATCAATTATAGCCAATTCGCAAATCAACACAAAAAAACAAACTCATTTTGATTACAAACACATTAACAAATTTAGTAAACACACACATAGCATTGTATAATTTTATGTATGTGTTAATAGTAATTTTAAATGCAATTAACTTAAAATAAAGGAAAAAATTGAAAAATCTGTAAATCTGCAAAATGGCTAAAAAGAAATGCCTTTCAAATAATATACGTTTGGTCAAAATCGGAATAAAATGGCAGAACAAAACATCGGTCACAAGGAATCGCCTAGGCTATTAATATTATAGATTACAGCCATCATGAAAAAAACTGTAAAATAAGATGATGAAAAAAATTTTTTTCATGGCCAATTAATAAGTGAATCTTGTTTATGTTAAATACATAAAAATTTTTTTTAATAAGACATAATATATTAAAAAACAAGTACGAAAATTATAGTCGGTCTAGACCGACTAAAAGATATCCTATACCATGCGTTTAGAGACCCTATCTCTTAAACCCAACTAATTGGATATAGAAAATAAACATAAACCAAATTTGAGTGGCATTTTTATTCATTTTTTTGGCTGCAGATATGAAAAAGTTCATATCGGATGCTATGTCAATATGGGAACTAGGTCCAAAAATGGACCGATCCTGACCATGGTCGGTAAAGTCTCTTGTATTTTGCGAAAATATATACAAACAAAATTTGAGAAGAATCAGTGCAATATTTTTGTTTTTTGATAGATTTAAGTGAAGATCGTGAAGCAGCTCTATATGGGGCCTATGACCAAGAGTTGTCCCATAGGAACCTTTTTTTGACTATTCATTAATGGATGTAATAAATACATACAAACCCAATTTGACTTAGATTTATACGACAATTTGGATCTTATGGCAATTTATGTCGATTTTATAGGCGTCATTTGTATGGGGGCTAGGTCTGAACATGGACCGATTCTCACCAATTTCAATAGCGTTCATTCCCTGGCCGATGAAAGCTTATATACCAAATTTCATCAAAATATTTGCGACCTGCAGTTTGATTTCAAGGCTTACATGGACACACAGACGGACGGACGGACGGACGGAAATTGTTAAATCGATCCAAAAAGTGATTCTGATTCGATCGGTATAATTAAAGATGGGTCTAGGTCAAATATTTTTGGTTGTTACAAACAGCAGCACTAAGTCATTATACACAAACCACATAGTGGTATAGGTTATAAATATTGAAATATTAAAAAAATAAAAAATCGCTATTTTGAAAACAAAAAAATTATATTCCGCTACTTTTAAGTAAAAATAAAATAAATTATTTATTTTGCGGACTCCTTAAAAAGAACATTGTATAGAGAATGAGACAATGAAACAAATAAATTTTTATGGTGGTTATTAACAAATGAATCTTAGTTTATTTGAAAATATTGAAATATTGAAAAAACGCTAATTTGAAAACAAAAAAATTACGATTTTTTTTTTATTCATATATCAATTAAGATATTTTTAAGCAAAAATAAAATAAATTATTAACGTTTGAGACTCATTAAAAAAATCACTTATGAAAATAACAAAAATTAACGATTCTTAGTGATTTCCACAGTTTTATCCAATTAATTAGCACTCATAACAAATATAAAGATACAAAAACTAAAATTTTTTTAACAAATTTCTAAAATATTAAACAAAATCGCTGTTTGGAATAAAACATATTTATTTATTTTATAATTTCCCTAGAATATGTACTAAATCATATAAATAAATAATAATAATAATAATAATCATATAAATAAATCACATAATCAGATTCCTTAGAAGAAAAAAAATTATCAAAAATTTTATTTTGTATTATGAAAAAAATTCGATATATTAAGTATAATATTATTTCAAATTTATAAGAATTGCAGAAAATTTTTTAAAACTCTAGTTATATCATGCTGCAGACCAAAATGTTATGGAAATGATAAAATATTTTCTTCCGAAACTAACTGCAAGAAACGCTTATTTATTTATTTATTTATTTATTTATTATAGTATCCTATACAACAAGACATAAATCTTATAATTTAAGTACAGGATTAGTAATAAGTAAAAAAACATTATGGAAATTTTACATTGCTTAAAGTAAAATTAAAGAATAATACAATAGATTATTAAAGAAAAACATTGAGTAATAGAAGATATGGATATCAACATAGGAGAATCAAAAAATGAGAATAAAATTTTACATTGAACATTAAACATTAAATAATTCAACTAAAAACCTTCTTATATAATATAGTTAATAACAAGATTACAATAGCATAGAAAAATAATATAATAATATCAAAAATCAACATTAAAAGTTTTTATGAGTAGTACAGAAAGAGTTCTCTTTTAAAATGCAGAGCGTTGCTTATAAATTTAATGATCGAAGGTAGTGTTTTCCAAAGACGGACTGAATTAACATGAAATTGCAAGTCAGATGTTAAACTTCGATGTCTTATATGTATAATATCATTAGATCTACTAGAACGTGTAAATTGGATTCTTTCATGAGTGTATACGATTTTGTGTAAGAGGATCAAAGTTCTTATTTTCAAGAGATTAGTAATTGTAACTCCATAGAGCTTTTTAGAGTACTGAGAGATGTGGTCATATTTCCTCAAATTAAAAACATATCTCAGTATAGCGTTGTAAGTAGATATAAGTTTTGTCAGACTCCTTGAGTCACAACTAGCATATATTTCGCAACCATATAGTAATGTAGGTATTAAATAAGATTTTGCAAGTAGAATTCTAATATTAGGTGGTGTAAAAAATTGAGTATTCCAAAGAGATCGTAACTTTGCAAATGTTTTTCCTGCAGCAGCATTTATGTGGTCAGACCATGTAAGTTACAATTAAAAGTGATACCGTAGATACAATTTCAATTTTATTGTTATCAAGCATTATTAATGGTTCAATGGACAACTTTAAATTTTTCTTGGCAATTCCCAAACACTTAGACTTCTTGGGATTTATACATAATCCATTCGAATTTGGCCATTCATGAACATGTTTTAGATCGGAATTTAGTTTCTCAACACAGTTATTTATATTAGTTGAGTCACCACTTATATAAAGTTGTACATCATCAGCGTACATGTGTACATTACAGTATTGTAGTTTTTGTTCCAAATCACGCCTTTCAAAACAGGTAACGAGCGAGATATTTTATTATTTACACAAACAGATTGACTTCGGCCTGATAAGTACGATGAAATTAAACGTGTTGATAAAGTTGATAAATTATACATTTTGAACAGCTTTAAGCAGAGAACTTCATGGTCCACAGTGTCAAATGCCTTGGAATGGTCTAGAAGAACAAGGAATGAAATATTTCCATCATCAAGTTTGCTACGGATATCTTCAGAAACATCAATAAGGGCAGTTATGCAGCTGTGACTGCGTCGAAATCCAGATTGTCTTTTTGTAAACAACCCTTTATCATTAACGTACTTAACAATTTGTTGATGGGGTAATCGTTCAAATACTTTAGATAAGTAAGGCAATATAGCAATTGGGCGATATTCATTGTTTGATTTTGGGGTGGGTATAATTTTAGCATATTTCCAGTTCTTGGGATAAACATTCTTCGTGATAATATTATTAAAAATATATGTGATATAAGGTATAATTAGCGGGATTATAATCCTCAAAAGTTTCGGATGGATGTTGTCAAACCCAACAGCATTTGACTTTATAGCAGGGCAACTCGATATAACATCCGATTCAATTACGCAATTAAAGGAGAAACTATTACCAGGAATAGTAGGCCATTGTTCATAATAAATAATATTCGATGGAACATTAGGGAGAGTTGTAAACGATTCATTGATTTCATCTACGTCTATTGCAGCAGCATTCACAAATGGTGATTTACCAACACCAATTTCGCGTATAGTTTTCCAAGTGTTTTTTGATCCAATAGCTGATGAAAAACAACGAGAATAATATTCAGATTTTGCACTTTTTATCATCCTATTAAATTTTTTTCTAGTATTTCAGTACTCAGTTTGGAATTCTGTAGTTTTGATAGTTTTCCAACATTTATAATTCAAATCTCTACGAGCAATCGCTGATTTGATTCCTGCATTGAACCATGGTTTTTTCCTAGCAAGTTGTTTAACTGTTTTGACTGGAACAGATGCATTAAAAACATTTGACAAGTTGTATTCTGCGAAATTCAGTTGATCTTCAACCAAAGGCATATAATATATAGAGTTCCAATCAATATTGGATAGCTCAAAGGACATCAGAACATAATTTATATTCTTAAAATCATAGAAAGTAGTTTAATCACATACATACTGCAACTGAAAATTAAAGGTTAGGAATATCAAATCATGTTTAGAGAAACAAGGTATTGATAACTGGTCATATAAAAGAACTTTTTTCATATCACTGACAAAGAATAAATGCAATAATGTACTAGAGGTGGAAGTGAAATGTGTTGGCACTGTACAATTTGTTGGGATTAAACCAATTGATTTCATATCATTGTTAAGATGGCTTTCAACTATCAAATTAGAGTTAAAATCTCCACATATTATTATATCATCATATTCCAAAGCTAGCGTTTTCATCTTTTCCAGAAAAAAAACTGTATCGTCTCTTTTATTCGGCCTGTATACAGATCCAACGAGTAATTTCCGACCACCAGCTAATATCTCGATGAATATATATTCAATTTTGTTACATGAATTATTAGCAGAAACATCAACTGGTTTTGAAATACAGCACAGTTTACAAATAATAGATTTCCTGACATAAATAGCCACACCACCACCAGGAGTTTCTCTATCACAACGAAAAATTTTGTAATCTTTTAAATCAATTATACCATCAACAACAGACTCATTGAACCACGTCTCAAACACGCATACAACGTCTATACCAGAGCGTTCAAAAATGTAACGAAACTCATCAATCTTGGACCTTAAACTCTGAGCATTAATATGACACAATTTAATACCTGATTTTTGTTTACACAGTTTTCGTATCATATCAGAAGTAACATATTTGGAACTGAGAGCTACACTATCCATATGAGATGTCATGATTAAAAAAGATATTAATATAAGCAACGGAGTGGAAAATAAAATAATGATCCTTAAGATGGTTTTTATATACATATTTTTATTTTCATAATCAAATATATATTTTGCAGTAAATAAACAATAAATTTTAGAAAATATTAAAAATATTGATTTAAACATATGTGACTTGCTCCACGAAAAGTGATAAGAAATAAAACAGCTCTAGTAATTTTGAAAACAAAATTAGCAAAAACAGGATTTTAACTGTTAGAAATATTTTTCATAGAGGCAACACTGCATAGTGAACATCGTACAAAGTACCAGAGAGTCGAAATACATCGCCAGATGATCAGGTTGAAGAAAGAGTTGCATAACCATGCGCAAAACACGGAAAAACGAAGCGCTTTTTTTAAACGCGTTTTTCTCAATAACTTCTTTTCGACGCAGAGGTCCCTTTTCGTGGAGCAGGTCACATATGTGTTTATTTTAATAAAATTTTCGTATGAAACTCAAATACTTTTTATTCATATTTACAATCATATATATTAGTAGATACTCCTAAGGTATAGCTTTTATTTGGGAAAAATTTTTTGGAAAATTATATAAAATCGTTAAAAAATAGCTTGGTTTAAAATTCAATTAAACATACGAATAATATATAAAACCACTATTTTGTATATATTCAATTTTTTTAAACACGGAAACTTATGGTGCTGTATTGAAAAAAAATTCGTTTATTTATGACAAGAAGAACTTAAATTGGAAAAAAATAATTTCAAATTACATTTAAAGAAGTCTCGGAAATACATACACATATGAGCCAAATATGTGACTGTGAAATATTTTTTACTTCCCTTGAATAAATCTATAAAATCACATTTACGCTAATTAGTTAATTAGAATTTTTTATATTACAAGCGAATATTTTTTTTCAGTACTGCGATTCTGTATATAATTTTAACAACAGATGTTATTGTTAAAAATATTTAACATCACAGTTAACGTTAATGTTATTCAGTAACTTTTTTTGACAATAATGTTCACCACTATGTCCTATCATAACGTCAGCTGTTTCAGCAAACTAACTGGCAACAATTTTTCCATTGTTTATTTTTAAATTTGTGGTTAACTTGCATTGTTAAAAAAGACATAAAAAAATTTTCAGTGGCTTTTTGTAAAAAGTGTAAATTATATAAAATTATCAAAAAAAAACAACAAATTTAATGCAATGTTTTAGATTTTGGTAAAAAAAATTACTTTTATGGAATTAAACAAATATTTAGTGGTACAGTTTGATTTTGTGATGGCTTTTCAATATTTGGACTATGATCTGTCAAATAATAATTCGGAAATGACCCCATTAGTTAATAGCCGTTTCATCTGTCATCCACGGAATTTCCGAAGCTGTAGCGTTTAACTCCGAAAATCGCAGAAGATCTGGTTTTTCAGCTCGATGATCAATTGAGGGGTTCAAGAATTACGGCAATCTTTACTGAGAAAAGGTAGTTTTTGTATTTTTTTTAACATAATCAAAATGCACAACATTTACTTACCTTCTGCAAAAATAATAAATTATAAATTTTTATGACTACAAAGTTTTTTTTAAATTCCTCCTTCTATTTTTCTTTGTTTTGACATATCGTCGTTCGTAAGTTATTGTGTTCTAACTATATGATTTTTTTTTGATTAATCCATGTTTAAGTTCTAATAGTTCTTACGCTTAGAGGCGTTTTCTAAGAGGATTTTTTTTTTAAACAGCAAAAACCACAAACTATAGTACTTTCCTTGGTAGGAAGGTCGCAACAATTTTATCGGTTCAGTTTTTTTTTTTTAATTAGCAACTAAACTTTAGCAACTAAACTTTAACAAAAAGCATATAGAACACAATAATTTACGAACGACGATATGGTTAACCAAAGATGACAACTCACTGACATTTTTAGCAACATTATTAAAATTGAGTTACTGAATCGCTCTATTGTTACCACAAGCAATGTTGGTAAAATTGACGTTATAATTTATTGCTAAAAAAATGAATGTAAACCAAATATTGGAAAAAGTAAACAATTTGTTAAACTTAATACCAAATTATTTCAGAAAATTCTTTGGTTTGGTTTTCGTCCTTTCTAATATTTCGCATTTATTTCGGTGTTTGCTTTTTGGTCATCGTGGTTGCTGATCGGCATGCATTTAGGTTATATACCTATATGCATGCGTTTCCGGTTATATGACATGACTTCTAGTTTAATTTAGTTTTTGCTAATTAAATAGCTCGCCCTAACCTCCATTGCAAAGGTAATGGTTGTGTAGGGTGGCTATATGCATTAAATCGTGCTAATTGGAGATGGCTGTATAGTTTCCTTTAACTGACCAAATATTTCTTCATTGTGGCCAAATAGGTCGGATGGAGTAACAAAATAATAACCAAAAAAAAGCTCTCTCAACTTTTTTATTAAAATATTGCCATATTTGGAAAACATAGAGAATAAATTTATAATAATAAATAATCAAATTAGGGATGCCAAACGCAAAAAACCAAATGTCCCAAACATTTTAAGTAAAATAATTTGTTATCTTTATTTTCTGAAAACTTCAAATTTTCATCCAAGAAAAATTGTGAAAATTTATACATAAATAACATTCTCTCAAATTGCGTTTATTTATGCAACAATTTTTATGTTCGTAATTCTTAAATATCATTCGAGGTTTTCTAAAATTCATTGAAATTAAATTAATGTTTTCTGTATGCGATTCTGTAAATTTCAACGATCCGACAATCGCAAAATATATCGACAGCTATTGTTGTTTGCACTAAGGATTAAGTGATTCACTAAGTACATACATCTTAACGACAGTCGACAAATCTATTTTTCTATTTATTTAAATTGTAAACGAGTGGCATCTCTGTCAAAATAAACGAAAAACACAAAGAAGAATAGAAAAAATCAAATTACTTCGTGTTTGAGAGGATGATTTTATGTTTATGTTTAATATCTCTTTTTTTTTACTAATATTTCTGTTTATTTATTTGAAAATGAAATAATGAATTGAATATGTTATTTAATTTTTTTATTTATAATTATAAAAAAGTTTTTTAATAAAAGCAAAATATTTTCACTATTTTATTATTTTTATTTATGTATGACGACATTTCAACGTCAAAATTTAAGTTTTTATCGATTGAATAAACACAAAAATGGTTGTCGTTTAGATAACAACAACAGCTGACTTTAACAATAGCGAATATCGTTTAAAGGTTTTACTGATAATTTTGCTATTTTATTTTTTTTTAACGATTCGACTATCGTTAAAAAAAATTACTGAATCGCGGTACTGAAAAGCTATTAATATCTCCTGAATGGCAATATTTTTTTTAAATGTAAACATATTTGGGGTTTTTTTTTGGAATTTCAATTTGTGTTTAACGAATAAAATTTGTATATTAAAGATGCGATTGATGTCTTCTAAATTTAAAATTACAATTTCCGACGTTTTGATATGATTTTCTGAAATTCAATTAATATTTTCTAATTTATAATTGGAAATTTTAATTCCAGTTTTTAGTATTGATATTTTCTAAAATTTGAATGGAAAATTTGCAAAGTGCAATTTTGTATTTATGTGAATAATAATGCTTAAGTAATTATAAACAATTTTTAAAAATTATATGTAATCGCAATCAGATATTTTGTAGGTAAAGCAGAATAATAATTCTATATAACTATGTAGAACTTTTTTGAAAGCAAAAAGCTCATTGATAACTCGGTAACTCTATTTTGTAAAGAAAACAAAAAGTTAATATGCCAAACTTATGGTCATATTTGTAAAAGAATAATGAAAAAAGTATGAAATAAAAGACCAGCCCGTGTATACTCTTAACATTGTTCTGTATGATATCTAGTTGAAAATATTGGCATTCATGTTAAAATAGAAAAAACTATTGTAAAGCTAATTAGAACAAAAATTGTGGCGCCATCTACTGTGGCATAGTCACGCTGAGCAAAATGAAGTGACACTCTGTTAATGCAAAAGAAATGTATTTTCCCCACAACAATATATTGCAGAATTTTATGTAAATAAAATAATATACCGATTTATTTCTAACATGCAGTTGTTATAGATATACATATATATAATATATGTATATTATTATTTGTATTATTTAATATCTGTATGTATGTATATTTAAATATTACACACAAAAAATACAACATCAAACGTTATTTTTGTTTTTTCTCTTTAAATAAATTAATACATAATTTTTTTTTTTTTTTTGCTAAATTTACATTGTTTTTTTTTTGATTAACAACTAGCATTATTTAGCATTATTTGCTTTAGATGTTGGTGAATTTTTACTCCCTTTATATCAACCCGTAGTGTCTGCTTGTCGAAAAAATTTTCGATCGATTTTAACCCCTTTCCGTGATCCAATCGATCTGAAACTTTGCAGGCAGGCTGGAGGCAATGACAGAAATGATCTAACAAATTTTATTAGTGATGCCAAAACAATGGAACTTTTAAATTTTTCTACCAGTTGATAAAAAAAAATATACAAAGGGTAAATTTTTGTTATATTATTACCACAACGACCACAAAAATAACAAGTCCAGCTGTGACAACAATACAACACTTAGAATAACAACAAGAACAATATAGAAACATCATGTTTTTCATTTTTTTTAATTTTTCAGAGATTTCCCTGGACCTGTTCCACCTATTTAAATGATTTTTGAAACAGAAATCTTCCCATGAATTTGCTAAATCATTCTCACTAAAAATTATCACCCTATCTGTCCTATTGAGTACGTGATCGTGACAAGAACAATATAGAAAATTATATTTTTTCAAGACTTTTTTTAGTTCTTCATTCAAATCTCGGGCCCTAATGGACCGATTTAGACGATTTTAAACGGCAAACTTCTCAGGATGTTAGTGAATCATGTTTTATGTCAAAGAGCACCCTAGCTGCCCGATTGATGCCGTCATCGTGATTTCCACAGACGGACAGGCGGACATCGCTATATCAACTCCGGTTGTTATAAGGATCACAAATATATATATTTTATGGGATCCAAAATTTTTTTTCCAATTATTACAAACGGAATGACAAACTTATATATACCCTCTGCACCCTGGAGTGGAGGGTATAATAAATAAGATAAAGCTATTGGCCTAATATATTTTTGTGTTTGGTTAGAAAAAACGCTTATTTGAAAATTATGATTGTTAACTGGTTTTATATAAATATATATAAATAAGTCTCGGAAGTACAAAAATGTGCGCCAGCTTTGGTTGTGAAAGAAAAAATCGCTTATTTAAAAATTATCACAGTTAAGTCTCGGGAGTAGAATATACTCCAATTTTGTTCCTGTGATTTATAGAGAAAAAACGCTTATTTAATAATATAATTTTTTTTCGCTGTTTGTCACAAATATATAAACTCTAGTCGAGTTAAAAATTTATAATCCAAATAAAAAAAATTCCAATTGCATTCATAATTTAATAAGAAATATATATTACAGTCAAATATGTTTTTGGTCCTGGTTGAAAAAAATCGCTTATTTGAAAATTACAATTTTCAACTGGTTTTAATAAGTTAGGCCTAAACAATTTAATACGATGCTATTTTGAAAATTCTTATATAGTTAGTACACTTTTAGATATATGTTTAGCATCACTACATTTCTATTAACCAGTCTCTGAAGTGCATTAAAATGCGAACATTTATTCTTGTCTTAGATTGACAAAATCGCATTTGATTTTGATTTTTACTGTTCAAACACTTTTGGATCATATAATAGCTAAATATTCAAAATTTTTTTTTTACCTTTTTGTTTAGCTAATAATAATTTATGTTTGAGTTTATCCTTGTATTTTGGTAGTTCAAAAAAGTACTAACATCAATTAATTCCTTACTATATCTGCCTTAAATTGCTTTTAATATTATTCGAAATCTTGTTGCTTTGTATGTTGTAATTTTTTATAGAGATCTGTGCACTTAAAGGACTGAGGTTTTTATACCATTTTTTTCACATGTTTCAAAAAACAAGATAATCATCATCAGACATAAGCATATATGTGGTTGTTAACAAGATATGTAAATATTTAACATTATGCAAATGATTATTTCGAAGATACCAAATACATATTGACTGAAAAAAAAAAAGAAAGAAATTCTTTTGGTATTATATTTTATTGTAACCCATTAATTTTATTTCTTAATATGGTTTATGGAGCAACTTGATAACAGATGAATTGTTATTTTATAGACGAACGAAATAGACATTGCACAAAATAACCCATATAAAGAAAATGGGGTTCTTAGTAAATATTATACTCTAGTAAAGTATATTTTCCAGCTTTATATTTTTTCAATTTTACAGCCATATAAAAGAATGTACCATATTCTATACTTCCTTATTGAACTCAATTTGAAAATTATATATATATATATATATATATATATATATATATATATATAACCTCATACATATAGACAATAAAAAAACCAGCTTGTATTGCTTTTTAACAACAGTTAAAGTTGGCGATTTTCTCATTCTCTCTGCCTCTCTCTGTCTATTTTGATTTTAGTGTGGAAAATCTTAGGGAAAACAAGTTCAATTCTTCTATGGAGGTTGAAATTTTTGCTTTAAACAGAATTCTTGATTTTTGTTATTTTTCTTATTCATATAACTATGGTCAAGAATTATGGCTGGCCAAGAAAAATATCTGTATTTTTTTTTTTTAGAAAAAAAACGTATTGTATATTTTTCCCCCAGCATCATGTTTTCTTTATCGTCTCATTTGAAAATCTTGTAGCTATGAAAAATTTTTTTCATATTTTTTTTTCTGAAATTTTGCCTATAATTTGCGTGTCAAATAAGCGTATGTGCTACTTTGTTGTTGATTTTCTTTGCCTGGCATTCATCATGCGGAGACTGGAAAATTTTTTTTTTTTTGTTCATTTCTGTTACATGATGTTGATTAATCTAGTCTTAAGGTCATTTATGGTTGATTTTAAGCTTAAATGTATTAGATTTTTTTCATACTTCTTTACATAAAAATTTCTTTAATACAACACATATAAAAATAAATCAATTTCAGATTGTTATGTCTTAAAAGAATATACAATTATTTTAGGGAAATTTAAAAGTCAAAAGAAAACAGAAAAATCATTCAGTTTTTTTTTAGTAATTTTAGATAAATTAAATGTTAAAAATGCTATTTTAAAAATCGCTAGTTTGAGATTTTTTTTGAAAGTGCGAGTTTGGAATAATAATCATTTATAGTTGCTACTAACACATACATAAAACATATATTTAGGCCTCAAATAAATACTATACAGTGCCGGGTGTGTGTATGAATTGGCTAAAATTGATTAGCCTACATTTAGGCTCTTATAAAATTATTTATCAACAAAGCCATTTTTATATCTTCTGTGAATTTTAATGAGTTTTATTTCAAAAATCACAATTTAATTAATTTTATTTAAATATTCATAAATTTTACATTGAAAGAAAAAAATTTAATGAAAAAATGAAATTTTCTGATATTTGCTGGGCACTGCTAGTATATATAAATATATTTTAAAATTAAAATTTGCAAAAAAAAAATTTATTTATAAAATTTTAAAATCAATAAAAAAGAGAAAAATTTTTTATTTATTTAAAAATCCTTCAAATTTATTTTTTCAAATAAAAATTATTTAATTAATGTTGTGTTTAATGGTTTAATATATCATGGTTTTTATATGCCATTATATATGAAATTATTATGTATTACCTCCATGAATTATTATTTTTTTTTTAATTAGTTTATTAGAAATAAAAATATAAAATCAGATAGCAATTTTTTAGTATTTGTGTTCTTAAAAATGAAATTGCAAATAAAACTTTTAAATTTCAGAATTAACAGAAACATTTAAAATTAAAATTAATTTGCAAAATCGCTTAATTTTTTTTAAGCGTTTTGTTCAGATATATTGCTAAACTCGAACTTGATTGTTAAATAAGGATTTGGAACGTGCTTCATTCTATCCCTAATGTTATTATGTGTTGTCTATGTATGTAAGATTTTTTTAGCATGCATTTTTATACCCTATACCACTATGTGGTTTGGGTATAATGACTTTGTGCTGCTGTTTGTAACAACCAAAAATATTTGACCTAGACCCATCTTTAATTATACCGATCGAATCAGAATCACTTTCTGAGTTGATTTAACAATGTCCGTCCGTCCGTCCGTCCGTCTGTGTGTCCATGTAAAGCTTGTAATCAAACTGCAGGTCGCAAATATGAATATATTTTGATGAAATTTGGTATATAAGCTTTTATCGGCCATGGAATGAACGCTATTGAAATTGGTGAGAATCTGTCCATGTTCAGACCTAGCCCCCATACAAATTACCCATATGAAATCGACATAAATTGCCATAAGATCCAAATTGTCATATAGATCTTACTCAAATTGGGTTTGTATGCGTTCATTACATCCACTAATGAGTAGTCCAAAAATGATCCCTTTGACTCCATATCGAGCTGCTTCCCGATCTTCACTTAAATCTATTAAAAAACAAAAATATTGCATTGATTCTTCTCAAATTTTGTTTGTACATATTTTTGCAAAATACAAGAGACTTTACCAAACATGATCAGGATCGGTCCATTTTTGGACCTAGTTCCTTTATAGATATAGCATCCGATATGAACTTTTTCATATCTGCAGCCAAAAAAAATAAATAAAAATCCCACTCAAATTTGGTTTTTGCTTATTTTCAATGTCCAGTTAGTTGGGCCTAAGAGATAGGGTTTCTAAACGCATGGTATAGGGTATCGTATAGTCGGTCTGGACCGACTATAATTTTCTTACTTGTTTATAAATTGCAATTTGTTTTAAAATTAATATTCGCGATTTTTTACGATTTATGTTCTTAAATTTCTTTATATATTTAAAAAAAATCCATTAACAATTTTTAATATTTTAAATAACACAATCATTTTTAATTAAATTTGTTTCAAATAAGCATTTTTTAATAAAAGTAGAATCGAGTTTTATGGCTAAATAAACTTCTTAACCGAGTTGCTATTATATGTATGAAATTATTATGTATTAGCTCTATGAATTATTATTATTATTAATTCATTTTTTTTTTTTAGAAAATTAAAATTTATCGTGAAAAAATAAATAAAATAAAAATGAAATTTATTTTTTCAAATTATCGTTTTTTAATAAATATTGTAAGCATTGAGTTTTACTGTTTAATAAGCCTTTTAAACTATTTGCTATTACATATACGAGATGCATTTGGAAAAAATTGCCACTTAAAGAATTTTTAAAAAAGCTTTTCTTAAGCAAACTTCCCCAATACATATGACAGAGATTTCTTTTTTTTAATACCCTATACCACTATGTGGTTTGGGTATAATGACTTTGTGCTGCTGTTTGTAACAACCAAAAATATTTGACCTAGACCCATCTTTAATTATACCGATCGAATCAGAATCACTTTCTGAGTTGATTTAACAATGTCCGTCCGTCCGTCCGTCCGTCTGTGTGTCCATGTAAAGCTTGTAATCAAACTGCAGGTCGCAAATATAAATGTATTTTGATGAAATTTGGTACATAAGCTTTTATCGGCCATGGGATGAACGCCATTGAAATTGGTGAGAATCGGTCCATGTTCAGACCTAGCCCCCATACAAATTACCCATATGAAATCGACATAAATTGCCATAAGATCCAAATTGTCATATAGATCATACTCAAATTGGGTTTGTATGCGTTCATTATAACCATTAATGAGTAGTCCAAAAATGATACCTTTGACCCCATATAGAGCTGCTTCCCGATCTTCACTTAAATCTATTAAAAAACAAAAATATTGCACTGATTCTTCTCAAATTTTGTTTGTATATATTTTTGCAAAATACAAGAGACTTTACCACACTTGATCAGGATCGGTCCATTTTTGGACCAAGTCCCTATATAGATATAGCATCCGATATGAACTTTTTCATATCTGCAGCCAAAAAAATAAATAAAAATCCCACTCA
Organism: Cordilura impudica; assembly: GCA_963682025.1. NCBI lineage: Eukaryota > Metazoa > Arthropoda > Insecta > Diptera > Scathophagidae > Cordilura > Cordilura impudica. Next base: position 241,477,240 of record OY821520.1, on the reverse strand, counting down.
AATTTGGTTTTTGCTTATTTTCTATGTCCAGTTAGTTGGGCCTAAGAGATAGGGTCTCTAAACGCATGGTATAGGGTATCGTATAGTCGGTCTAGACCGACTATAATTTTCTTACTTGTTTATATTATTTTATTTAAAAAAATACCTATTCGACAAAGAAAGATGGCATTCAAGAATTATAAGTACATCATCATTTAGCATGATTCGAATATTTATTCGTTGAGCTGCTTACATTTTTAAACATTAATTTGCTTTCTTAATTTTTTTTTTTAAATCTATTTACAACATGCAATTTAACGTGGAATACAATTGATTTTTCTTTTTTATATAAATATTATTGCAATTTAAAAAATAATATCATCTTCTAGCTCCAAGATACTTGTTGAAAGAGGAAAACTAAACCAACTTAGGCAATTCAAGACATTGACTAATGTGGCCCTGTGTGGTTGGTAAAGCGCTATATAAAATAAAGGTGTCTGAGAACAACAACAAAGACAAAAAAAAGAGGGACAACAGAAATACCAATCGTAAGCAATATAACAAAATCAAAGCTTTGATAAAATACTAAGCATTAGGTTGACATTTATTTTTTTATATATTTTGATTCGGAAAGTGCGAAATTTAAAAATATTTTTTTTTTTTTTTTTTTTTTGATTTTTGATGATTCCTTATTTGGCATTTACGTTTTAAATATTTTTTTTATAAAATGTTTTGAAGAGTTTAGGATAAAATTTCCTTTTCTACTTAAATATTAGGTAACAATTTGTATTATTTATGTGAATTAATGTTTGTAATATTTGTAAGGAAGGGTAAAATTTTCAAAAAAACCTTTATGAATTATTTTTTTTCGGATTTTAATAAAAGTAGACTCAAGCTAAGAGAAGAAAATTACGTTGAGACCAGCTCATTAATATGATTATACACAGAATTGCTACAACTGTTGAAGAAATTTGATGCAAGTTTTTATATATGGATATTTACAAGTTGGACGTTTGCTAGATTGTGTAATCGTTGAGTAGAATAATGCCAAGGCAAATTATATATCATTTTTAACAGTTTATTTTGTGCTATTTATAATTTCTTAATATGATATTGTGCAGCCGTAGACCATACTGGAGAAGCATAAAACATAATTGAGTGGAATATTGATTTAAATATAAGAGTTTTATTTCTAATGTCGAGTTTAGAGTTTCTATTTATTAATGGGTACAGTATTCTTATACCGCAGTTAATTTTGTCGATAATGTAGGGGATGTGATCTTTAAATTTTAATTTGGGATCTAGTATGACACCCAGGTATTTTACTTTGTTTGACCAATTGATGAAATTGTTCTTGTACAGAATGGGATGTTGTGGTAAATAGCATAGTTTTCGTCGTCTTGAAAAGAAGATTGCTTGTGTCTTCTGCGGGTTAACAAGAATATTCCATTTTGTGAAATAATCATGAATTTCAGTTAATGCGGATTGGATGTTTGAAATAATAGCAGCTGACAATATACCTGTGCAGAGGATGGCAGTATCATCAGCAAAAATTGATGCGGCACAACCATTTAGTGATGGGAAATCTGCTGTGTATACATTATATAATATTGGTGAAATGCATGAGCCCTGTGGGCAACCTGCGTAGATTACTGACGGTGCAGAGTGTACAGACCAAATATGGACTGCGAAAAAGCGATTTGATAAAAAAACTATGTATCATTTTGGTTAGTTGGATTGGGAAATTATAATTAATCATTTTAAATATCAGTCCATTGTGCCAAACCGAATCGAAAGCGGCTTTAATATCCATCAACACCATACCCGTAGATTTTCCATTTTCATAATTTTTATTTATTAAATTCCGTATGCGAACAAGAGGCTGAACTGTATTATGCTGTCTACGGAATCCAAATTATTGTGATGGAAGTATATTATGGGTGTCTATAAAATCATTAAGATGTTCTTTTATTATTATTGGTCTGTAGGAGCGAGGACAATCAGCTGAGTTGTTATGCTTTTTAATCGGTATTACCTTAAAGTGTTTCCATATTGTTGGCAAGTAACTTATTCGACGACATGCGTTGAAAATGACTGTGATATATTTCAGCCCTTTATTTGGCAAGACTTTCAAACATTTATTATTAATTCCATCTAAACCAGGAGATTCTTTAGTCTTTAAATGCTGATTTTTTAAACACGACTTAGTTATATTTTAAACATGACTTAAAATATAACTGAACTCGAACCTGTTTATTGTACATGTTCTGTTTTTTCTTACTACACGAGCCACAACACGACTTAAAATATAACTGAACTCGAACCTGTTTATTGTACATGTTCTGTTTTTTTTTTTTTTTCAGTACACGTACCAGAACATGAACTTCAAATAAAGCAACACTCAAAAATGTGTGCTTTATGTGTGATTGAAACAAAAAGTACGTGATACAAAAATGTTCGTGTAAATAACGAAATATTAAAACGAACACAGTCATGGTTGTGTTGGGCACCGAAGAAAATTTAAAAACAAACATAATTGATATGAAAATAAAGATATGTGTTGGCTACTTTTGAACAGAACATTGTGTGTTTCATGTGTGTATTTTCTGAACCTTGGTATTTTAACTCCGATGTTGTCAATAAGAACAGTTTGTAGCGGTGGCAATAAAGTGTGTTCTACATTTTTTCGTACCAAAACTGCTACTCCACCTCCTCTAGCAGATTCGCGATCACATATATAGCAAAAGAAATCATTATGTTTAATTGAAATATTGTTTTTAAGCCAGGTTTCAGAGATGAGGTAAATATGAATGTTATTCTTAGATAAGAAATTTAAAAGCTCTTCTTTTTTGTTATGAACGCCTCTGGCATTCCATGATACTATACATAAATTTGTATTCATTTATAAAGAAATTTGCAAGCCAGTGAAGTAGTAACTTCAAACTGGCCTTCCTTCGATTTACAGGATCTAAGTTTTGAGATCAGCTTTACAGTTAGGTTTTTTATTTCTTCTAAAGAAAATAGATTGCTGTTATTGTTTTGTTGTTGATGCCAATTATGGCTATTGTTGGAATTATTTTGATTTAAAATATTCGGAAAATGTTTGTTATAGTTTTCATTGTTATTATTGGAATAACTAGTATTGATGTGATGTTGACGGGCTCGCAAAGTCCTTGGTTGCGCTCGTTGTCTGATTTGTTAGAACTTTAGCCTACTTGGGCACTCGTGCGATAGAGATTTGTGGTTTCCATTACAGTTAACACATAAAATTACGTCAGACTTATATTCTGTTGTTTTGTGGTTTCCAGCACAATTTGCACACAATGATTTAACATTGCAACGATTTGAACCGTGTCCCAGCATTTGGCAGTTGTGGCACTGGGTTTTTTTTTTTTGGATTGCCTACGCCTTTGATAGTCCCATTTGACTTTTACATATTCTATTACGGAGTAATTTTGTTTAAGCTCCTTAACCGTGATCGATTTGCTTTGAAAATAAGCTATATAAATACACTGTTCGTTATGTGTTCCTGTTGCTTTAGTAACAAGCTTAACGTCTAAGCACGATAGTCCCATACTGATTAATTTGCCTTTGATTACTAAAGGGTCAAACTTTTCAAGGCCAATTAAAACAGCTTTATAAGGTTTATCATCTTTCGTGCCATATGTAAAAAATTCGAATTTAGAATTCAGTTCTTTACATACCAGATTGAAGTCATCTTTAGTAGTGCAAAATACTTTTAGACCAATGAATATTTTGCGTATAGAATAGTTTGTGATTTTGAGCTGTTTACACAAATCATGAATTTGAATAATTTTACACTTCAAAATAGTGATTGGAGGGATATGTCCCTTAATTTGTTTATTAATTATAACATCATTATCATCTTCATCATCAATTGTTTGAAGTGGTTGAAAATAGTTGGTGTTGTTAACGGTGATGTTGTTTTGTTTAATTTTTTTGTTGTTAGTCATTGTGTTATGCCTATGCGAGGCATTAACATCATCATTTTCACGTACGCGTTTGATATTGTTTTTGTAAAATTCAAGTATGGGGATTAACTAATCCCTTTGTTTTTAACACAATATTAAGCCGTATATTTAAACGAAAATAGAATTGTATATTAATAGCTTTTAAGTAATCTTAAGCACACACAGTAGGTCTGTTTATGATCGCGGTCAATCAAAGACTATTTAAAAATATTAAATAAGAAGAAAATTTGTATTTAATTTACCTTTAAAAAATCGCTTATTTACAAAAATTTTTTAGGAGTAATTTTTTAAATGTAGACTAACTAAAGCTAACACAATAAAACTTTCACTAGGAAGTTAGTTAAAATTTTTCTCATAAAAATGACTATTACATCATCATGATAAAACGCTAAAATGAAATAAAAAATGGCGGTTTAAAAAAATATATATAAAAATAATTAATATTAAGCCATTTTGAAAAAAAAACGCTAAAAATAACGAGAAAAATTGCGATAATTATTAATACTCTTCTGGTGAGATAAAGTCGAGGTCCCTTTGTTGCAACAAGACATTATAGAGTTGGATATTTAGTATTGTAGTCGCCGGCGGCAAGGAATTTTGGTCTCAGTGTTTCAAAGAAATCGTTAAATTGAGCTGATGTTATTAAAAATCGTGGCGGATAATGAGATATTGTTACTGAAGTTGCCTCCAAGTTATTTTTCGAATATTCTTCTCGGGCATAATGTCGCATACGAAACCTAATTAAGACACCAGTTCCTCCATGAGCCTTACTATCAGGGTGGTTATTCTGGTATACAGAAATTGTATTTATTCGCTAAGTCCATTTCAGATAAGAGCATTATATCAATGTCTTTTTCGGACAAGTAATTGGTTAATTCGGACTTGTGTTTGTTCACACCATTGGCATTCCACATACATATCTTCAGTACACTCATTTTTGTGTCATGAGGTTTTGCAGCATTTGGCCCTGCGTATTACCAAGGTTCTGCAAAATAGATTGTAATGTTTTCATAAAGGTATTCACTGATTGAAAGAATGCATTCATTGTGGATTCAACGAGGAATGTCTGCATTCTGTTGCTGTAAAGTCTGCGCAAAGTCAGGTTGGTTTGGTGTATTCTGAGTCTGATCACCTCTCAGTATGCCTGCATATGAAATACCTGCGGTGACATAATTAAGGGCAGAATTTTTAGTTATACAATTTTGAGGTATGTACGGATACTGATTTCTACAGCCAGCAAATGTTGGTGTAACCCTTTCTAGAGTTCCATATAATTTGCGGTGTGATAGCCGCCACAATTTCCATTTAAAATTTATTTAATGTACATTCCTTAACTTATTGAAAATACCACAAGCAACGCATACTGAGCATAGTACTTTGTATGTCCAAACTTCTGACAGTTTGCGCACTGTCCAGTGCCATTTCTTTTGTGAGGTTCTTCTACTTGTATCCTGCCATGCAACAGATATCAGAAATTGTAAATTGGGTGGTTTTCGTTTCTTTTCAGCTTTGAGACGTTAGGAACCAGCTCCACTTTCAACATTGGTGAGATAAGCACCACCTGAGCTATTCTGATTAGCTGATATATCAATATCTAGTAAGGCAAACCTATTTGCATTGGCTACTGATTGAAGGTTGTTCGTTGGCATTTATTTTTGTAATCTTGGCTGAATTGCTACAAGATGGACTTGATTTACTCTTGCTCGTTATAGTAATATAGCGATCCATACCGGTTTGAATTGAAGTATATTTGGGCAACTTACATTGACCACCGAGCATCTCGTTATTAGATTGGGAGCCACTGTTTCCACACACTGTGCTTAGTTGGCCAAATACTTGTCGGGCTTTCATTGGGCGATTTGGTTGGTTTCTGCTAAGTTTCTCAAGGCCTAAGTGTAGATAGTTTTAATATTGGGGTCATTTAGCTTCTGGATATCGAATTTTCTGTTAGTTTAAATTCTCTTCTTCACCGCCGCAACTTTTAGTCTGATGGTGCCCACAAGGAAATGGTGATCAATAGAACAATCAGCACCACGTTTATTATTCACATCTAAGAGGGAGCCATGCCATGTCCTGCTAATTGCAATGTGGTCGATCTGGTTCTCTATGCGATGATCAGAAGATACCCACGTAACTTTGTGGACTCTTCTGTGTGGAAATATTGTACCACCTGTGACCAGTTTGTTGCCCAAATACATTTTTGTGAACAGCTCTCCACTTTCGGTCACTCTTCCGATGCCATGGACGCTCATAGATAGTTCTCGATTTGAGTTATCGTTGCCCACTTGAGCATTGAAATCACCCATCACTAATAATACATCACCCCTGTGGATAGCTGAGGTTACGTTGACTAGCTGGATATAGAATTCTTCTTTACGAGCACGAGTGTGGAGTCGTGCTGTAATTATTCTGTCAGTCAGAATATGGGTACCAGTCTATTGGCGCATTTCACGCTACCCTGCTCAGTAGTATTCCCACTACACTGGACGGCTGTTGATCGGCGGGTTTGCCAGAGAAAATCATGGTAAACCTTCAGATGGTGAGAACTCTCCTGAATCCGGCCATCTGGTTTCACAAAGTCCTAGGAAGGCGAGGTTGTAAGTTTTTGCTTCCCTATCGGCCTGCGCAAGCTTCAAAGAATCTAAAAGCGTCCTTACGTTTCAAGTTCCAAATCGTGTCCATTGTTTAAAGCTGAAGGTCATCATCAGAGATAACCATTTTGTTTAAGCTGAGTAGCTTATTGCGTTTCTGCATCCAATTCTGGAACTGGGGCTGCCAGCATGGCCTCCAGGCAGGCTGTTGTTGAGTTTTCCGTGCGTGCTTGTCGTGTTGACTTAACCACACGGTGGTCTTAGCACTGGGTGAGATACAAGGCGTCCACCTGCGCCCCTTTCTTAGATGGTAGCAAACTAGGAGAGTTAATTTGGCACAAACTCCTCCCTTTGCTATTGGGTTGGCCCGATCTAAAAGCCTTCTACTCTATGGGTCGTAGAACCCGGTTGAATGCAACTCCACATCGAACTGTGTTTTCCCGCGATTTTGGGCCACCACAACCACCACGAACTCCCAGAAGGGGCCGTTCCCAAAAAAGCTATTTAAGGGTACAACACATTGTCCTCGGTCATCAACAGCACTTGCAAAAACACATACTTCCAATAACCGTCTACTACGTTCGTTCTTACTAGCTGTTATTATCAGGTGGCCCTGATATATCTCTGACTTGTCTTCGACCCACACTCTCGCTCAATTCCTCCGTCATGGTATCTTGTCAGGAAAACTTACGCACCCATTCCCGGTCTCCTTTCGCTCATGTACCATCTTACCATTTTACCAACATAATCTTCGTTACACATTGGGACACCAACACAATTATGGGATGTGACAACCATTTCATCTGGTAGGTTTTGACACCTCCAGTTTTATGTTTTTGCTTGTGCTGTCTTTGACCTTGAAGATGCCGTGAGGTAACCTTGGGCTTAATAGCTCACCCGTGGTACCTATTTATAGCCTTAGGTAAGGCTTCGTAGCCAGTCTGGCCACATACTAGCCACTACCAATTTATTCTCCAAATAGAATAGTACTTGGTGGACCTGACCTTAACCTTTAGCCGCTAGGAATAATCACCAGAATTAACTGGCTTTGCCTAGCGTTGCCCGGGAGCACCACGTGGAGGTAGGTTATAGGCATGGGCGAAGTATCAACCATCACTGGCGAACCAGTAACTTTATGATACAACTTTGCTCCCGCTGTTGGTGGCAATTGGTTATTTAAAGGCGCCAATGTTTCGCCTCGACGTTCCAGGTATCGCCATCCCGAAATCCTCTGAGACTCTTCCCCGGAACCGCTGATTGTTCGAGACCGCATTAGCAGCTGCTCCATATATCTACGGAGCTTTCCACTATCCGCAACCTGTGGACGCACCCGATAGCACTCAGCTGGGCTTCCTTCAGGGATGGCGGGCGGCATATCTATATACCTATATATAAAAACGTTGGTGCATTTGTTTGTAACGAATGATTTCCGCAACCATAAGATCTGTCGAGGTAGGATTTGCACCATAGGTTCGGTTCGAGCTCTTCTGTGTTTTTTTTATTTCTAACCCTCTAGCTGGCGTTGGGGTGAAGTTATAAACAAAATTCTTATTTTCAACGCGATTTGACTGCAATTCAGAATATATGTATCTTTCCTCATAAGAAATTTTTGTATGTATAAATGGACCCGATAGGTGGCGCTGGGGTAAAGTTATTTCGAATATTCTTATTTATGGTGCGATTTTAATGAAATTAAGAATGTACATGTATGTATGTTAGATGATGCCAAACATTTTTTTATTGGACCCGGTAGATGGTTACAAAATTCACAAACGTTTTTATATATAAATATTCTAACCAAGCAGGAAGGAAAAAGCCGCTACATTATTGCATGGTGGTCGTACAACTCATTCAGCACTCAAATCACCGTTAAACGTACAAACAAATGAGAATACCATCTGTAATATCAAAAAACATTCCGGTATTGCAAAAGTTCTGCAAAAATGCATTATTATTCTTTGGGATGAATGTACCATGGCTCACAAACATTCCTTAGTAGCATTACATAGAACCTTTAAAGATTTGAAAGGCAATGAAAGACATTTTGGTGGAGCTCTCATTTTATTATCTGGATATCTTCGTCAAACATTTTATATGGGTATATACAGATTCTAACTAGAACAAAAAATTCATTGAGGGCAAAACAACGTTTGCCGGGCCCAGATAGTATTTTATAAGTATTTTGATAATTTTCAAAAACGCAATTTTCTATTTACCTCTACAATAGCTGCCTTCTGAGCTTAAAATTTAATTGTTTTAAAATTTTAACACAACACAGTACAACATCGTTTAATTTGTTTTAATTTCTTAGTAAAACTGATTAAACTTCCTAGTAAAAAAAAATAGACAAAAAATTGCTAAAATGCATTTTATTGTAAAAAAAAACGTTTTTTAATTTTATTAAATTGTTTTAATATTATATAAATATCGTTAAATTCGTAATAATTTCTTAGTAACTCTGATTCAACTTCCTGGTATTAATATAAAAAATAAAATAAAAATCGCAAAAAAAAAATATTAAAAAATTACACACAAAAAATACAACATCAAACGCTATTTTTGTGTTTTTCTCTTTAAATAAATTAATACATAAAATTTTTTTTTGCTAAATTTACATTGTTTTCTTTTTATTAACAACTAGGTATTTAGCATTATTTGCTTTAGATGCTGGTGAATTTTTACTCCCTTTATATTAACTCGTATTGTCTGCTTGTCGAAAAAATTTTGGATCGATTTGAACCCCTTTCCCGTCACCCAATCGATCTGAAACTTTGCGGACAGATTCGTGGCAATGACAGAAATGATCTAGTAAATTTTTTTAGTGATGCCAAAACAATGGAAACTTTTAAATTTTTCTACCAGAGTTGCCAAAAAAATGTACAAACGGTTAGTTTTTATTACATTATTACCACAATGACCACAAAAACAACAAGTCCAGCTATGACAACAATACATCATTTAGAATAACAACAAGAACAATATAGAAACATCATATTTTTCATTTTTTTTTTACTTTATCAGAGATTTCCCTGGACCTGTTCCACCGATTTTAATGATTTTTGAAACAGAAATCTTCCCATGAACTTGGTGAATCATTCCCACTAAAAACTATCACTGTAGCTGCATTATTGAGGACGTGATCGTGACAAGAACAACATAGAAAATTATATTTTTTCAATACTTTTTTTAGTTCTTCATTCAAATCTCGCGCCCTAATTGACTGATTTGGACGATTTTAAACAGCAAACTTCTCAGGATGTTAGCGAATCATTTTTTTATATCAACGAGCACCCTAGCTGCCCGATTGATGCCGTCATCGTGATTTCTACAGACGGACAGACGGACAGACGGACATCGCTATATCAACTCCGGTTGTTATAAGGATCACAAATATATATATTTTATTGGGTCCAAATTTTTTTTTCTAATTATTACAAACGGAATGACAAATGACTCAATTATTTCATAATTTTATAATTTTATGGGCAGCAAAAATTTTTTTTAAACCTTATTTTCAAAAACGCGTTTTCTTATTAAGCTTTAGGACTTTATAAATGTTGATTTTTTGCTCTAAGGTAAGCTAATTTCAATTTTTTCTTTAGCTCTTAGCAAGTTCTGTTAATTTTTTTTAATATACTTAGCTAAATAAAGTTAACCCTACTTTAAATATTGAATTGTTAATATATTTCATTCTTAGAATTTCTATATTGCTTAGTTAGAGATTTATGCTGCATCATTATACATCCTTTTATCATTACAAAAATTGATATTAGGCGTGTAGTTTTTTTTTCATCATACTTTTCATACAATTTTGCACGCATTTTTACAACGACTTTTTTTATAAAGATTTTCTTACCTTCCCATACAGGATGATACTTAATAATAATAATGGTTGTGTTTCTTTTTTTTTAAGACTTTTATAGGCATTAACATTAAGCCATCTCCTATGTTTATTCTCTGCCATGACTTCTTTACCACAGCAAGCAATTAAATAATAAAATTACAGCTTTTTAAATTATAAGGAATAAGTACAGCGAACTCTTATATGAAAAGTATTATTCTGTTATTATAAATGATTATAATTAATCATAAGGAATTGATTTAGTACTTTTAGAGCACTAAATGACATTTAACTTATGTAGAGGGTTTCTGATTTATTTTTTTAAGATGAAGGTCTTAATAATAGAGAGAAGAGAATAAATAAAGATATTTGGAAATAGTATAATGGGTTCAAAGAAGAGATTTATTTCAGCCTTAATTTAGTTTAAAATTTAATTAAATAAAAAAAAGTAAGCTGTGAAATTGCTGTCGATAGAGTTCAAACTTTAATCACCAGTCTTTTAAATCGTTTATAGAAATGATTAAGATATGAAAAAAAAAATGTAAAACTCTTTAACACGAGCACAATTTCTAATGAAAAACATTAAAACCTATATTAAGTTACCTGAGGTAATTAAATAACTATAATAGCAATGGCACGAATTTCTAACTATAACATGTTGAAATGATGTAATTTTAGAAAATATTTATAACTTTTTTATTATTTTCCAAATCTAAAGCAATGAAATAACTACAAAAATAATTAAGTCTCATTTTTAATAATAAATCGCCAATAAAACCAATTTTAAACTATTTTTTTAATGGCGTGATCCATAAAAATAAAAAATATTTTCTTTTAAATTAAAGTAATGTTAAGTTTATCAAATAATTTCAGCCAAAATGATCTTAAAAGTTAAGTGGTACTAACGAATTCTATTATTTTTATTGCAGTAAAGTACTTTAATTGGCAAAAGCAAAAAACAAAATATAATTGGAAATAATCATTATAATAAACAGGCCAGAATATAAGGGAAAATAAAATATTATATAAAAAGATAAAACAAAACGGATAATTGGGAAATAATATCATTACAAAAAAATTTATTTTTGGCAATAATCCAAAATAAAGCAACAAAACAGTTGTATCCCCTATACTCTAACAAAAGTTGCACTTAACCTTTATGTGACCTTTCAGAAGTCAAGAGTAAATATCTTTAACAAGTTCTTGGACGACTCTCATTTATTTTTGAAAAGATGATGATGTTTCTAATTATTTTACTCATTTAATAGACGCTCCATCTCTACCCGAGTGATTCGCTACGACTTGCCGAAACTTATTGACATGTACATGTTTTCATAATCAATTTTTCCTACGAAGTTTCTATTGTATTATTAAAATATTTTGTTTTATTTATTTTATTGATTTTTTAATTTCAATGCTACAATTTTTTTGTTCTTTCATTCGGTGCAAAAATGATTACATTTTTCGACATTCCCACTCTGAATCTACATATAGCTGCCCTTGAGAAAAACATGGATTTTCCCAATTAAATCCAGCAACATTTAACAATCGGCCTTAAATTTAGAATATTACTTGGTAATTTTTTATTTTAACGATTTTGATTTTGTTGATTTGTGATATTTAGTGATTATTGATTATTGACGATTTTTGATTTCGATGATTTTTTTTTTTTTGGCAATTTTTGATTTTAGCGATTTTCGGTTTTGGCGATTTTTGATTTTGGCGATTTTTTTAAATTGGCAATTTCGCCCATATTTTTACCGAGTACTCAAATTGGTAATTATTGTCGTTGACAAAAGTTTTAATACTGTCGCTCTCATAGTGCATGATTTGTATATGATGTGCCACATCCTATCCCGCCCATATTTTATCTGACTACTCAAATTCATATCTGATGGACTCGTAGAAAGTATCAAGCCTTTCCTTTTATATTACTCCAGTTATATAATATATATTTACTTTGTATGGACGGCGCCACTCCTACTGCTCTATTCATGCCCATTTTTAGTTCGATGAATAACATGAATGACTTATAGGTTCACGCAAAGTCCCAAGGCTCTCACTATCAGAGTACTACATACATATATATGACATTAAATTTTTACTTTGTGTGGGGGTTCCACGCCCATTTTCCGACTACTCGCATTAATAATAGACGAGCTCCCTGTCACAGTACGCAACGTATGTATGGGAGGTGCTACGCCCACCAAAAATGTAAAAAAAGAAGACCAAAAATTTCAGGAAGATCAGTCCAATAGTTTAGCCTCCTATAAATTACTATTTTTTTTTTTAAGTTAATATATTTTAATATTAATAATTTCTTACTAATTCAGATTAAACTTCATAGTAATTACTTATACAAAAAATAAACTAAAAATCGCTAAAAATGTATTTCTTGCAGAAAAAAATTTTATTTTTCTCAAATTTTATTCAAATTTTTAATGTTATAATAATATTGTATAATTTGTAATAATTTCTTATTAAACTTCCTAGTAATTATATAAAAAAATAAACAAAAAATCGCTAATATGCCTTTCTTGGAAAAACGCGTTTTTTATAATTTTACTCAATTATTTCATAATTTTATGGGCAGCAAAAATTTTTTTTAAACTTTATTTTCAAAAACGCGTTTTCTTATTTAGCTTTAGGACTTTATAAATGTTGAATTTTTTGAATTTTTTCAGGAAGATCAGTCCAATAGTTTAGCCTCCTATAAATTACTATCTTTTTTTCAGTTAATATATTCTAATATTAATAATTTCTTACTAATTTAGATTAAACTTCATAGTAATTACTTATACAAAAAATAAACAAAAAATCGCTAAAATGTATTTCTTGCAGAGAAAAATTTTCTTTTTCTTAAATTTTATTCAAATCTTTAATGTTATAATAATATTGTATAATTTGTAATAATTTCTTATTAAACTTCCTAGTAATTATATAAAAAATAAACAAAAAATCGCTAATATGCCTTTCTTGAAAAGACGCGTTTTTTATAATTTTACTCAATTATTTCATAATTTTATAATTTTATGGGCAGCAAAAATTTTTTTTAAACTTTATTTTCAAAAACGCGTTTTCTTATTTAGCTTTAGGACTTTATAAATGTTGAATTTTTTGAATTTTTTCAGGAAGATCAGTCCAATAGTTTAGCCTCCTATAAATTACTATTTTTTATCAGTTAATATATTTTAATATTAATAATTTCTTACTAATTTAGATTAAACTTCATAGTAATTACTTATACAAAAAATAAACAAAAAATCGCTAAAATGTATTTCTTGCAGAAAAAAATTTTCTTTTTAAATTTTATTCAAATTTTTAACGCGTTTTCTTATTTAGCTTTAGGACTTTATAAATGTTAAATTTTTTGAATTTTTTCAGGAAGATCAGTCCAATAGTTTAGCCTCCTATAAATTAGAAACAAACAAAACTATTTTTTTTTTTTCAGTTAATATATTTTAATATTAAAAAAGAGTGCCTTTTTTGCATAAAAAATACCTTTACCCTATACCACTATGTGGTTACGGTATAATGAGTTTGTGCTGATGTTTGTAACTACGAAAAATATTTGACCTAGACTCATCTTTTATTATACCAATTGACTCTGAATCATTTTCCGTCTGCCCGTCCGTCTGTGTGTTCATGTAAACCTTGCTTGTAATTCATTATTAAGCTGTCTTTCAGTTTTCATTATTTACTTCTATGATTTTTTTATATACTGGTTTTTTTTATGTGTAAACATCTATACGCGTAGGGGGGTAAATTTCTATTTCACAATACAATCACAAAAACAGCGTAACATGTGAGTTTACATATTACGCTGTGAGTCGTACGACAAATCGGTGTGACTTATGATTGTGTTGGTGAAAAAATTATGATATAAAATTGTTTCAGCTAACTCAACAACCCATTACTGTAAAATGTTAAAAATTTCACAATACAAACTTATAACGTATACATAATTCAACAACCCCACAAATTTGCTATAAGTGATACATAGATGACGCTTTCTGTTTGATTTTAAAAAAGTGACATAAAAAATCTTTAATTGCTAGATGTTTACACATCTTACCTGTGATCGGACTCACATGATTTTTTTTAAATTAAATGTGTAATATTTATAATATTATTTATCTCTCTCTTTTTGGTTTCTTTCTCTCTCTCCATTTAACAACCTAATAATCAAATTGTTTAATTTTCTTTCATTTCAGGTATGTTTAACATCAATAATCATTTGTTATAAATTGCCAGCACTTGGTTTGCTTTTTTTGGTATGATTTAAAATATCTAAATAATTATATTTAAATTCAACCATTTCTTTTTTAATATTAACCTCAGATCAAACACACACTTTCTCACTTTTGCGACTTTATTATTACAATTATGATCCATTCGCTTGAAGGGAAATACTTTATGGCTTAAACACACATAAGTGGTAGTTATAATAAAATGATTAGTTAATTAGAGCTTTTGAAGGATGTTGTACAGATGTAGCGTGCAAAGTCATTAACCACATGTCAAGGAATTTAAATTAAATCAGAATTTAAATTAAATCAGAATCAATATAAAAAATACTGTAATTAGCAAACACTTGTGCGAAAACAAAGAAATATTACTTGTTTTGAAAACAACTGGAAGCAATTTTTTAGAACTTAATAAAAATTATTAAAGACGTCTCCAAATATAGTACATAATTAAGTACTCCCTGAATAAAAACAAGTAAGTGAGAAAATTATAGTCGGTCTAGACCGGCTATACCACACCCTATGCATGGTTTAGGGACCCTATCTCTTCAGTCCAACTAATCGGATATAGAAAATAAGCATAAGTTGCCACCAATTTTGAGTGGCATTTTATTATTTTTTTTGGCTGCAGATGTGCAAAAGTTCATATCGGTTGCTATATTTATATGGGGACTAGGTCGAAAAATGTACCGATCCTGACCACATTTGGTAAAGTCACTTATATTTTTTAAAAATATATACAAACCAAATTTGAGAAAAATCTATGAAATATTTTTGTTTTTGATAGATTTAACTGAAAATCGGGAAGCAGCTTTATACGGGGGCTATGACAAAGTATTGCCATATGGGTTTATTTTTCGATAAATGATAAATAGATGTAATAAACACGATTCGATTTCATAGGGGTCATTTGTATGGCCATCATATGGCTGATAAAAGCTTGTATACCAAATGTCATTAAAATATATTCATATATGCAACCTGTAGTTTGATTACAAGGTTTACATGGACACACAGACGGACATGCGGACGGACGGACGGACATCGCTAAATCAACTCTGACTTATTGTTTCTGAGTCGATCGGTATAATAAAAGATGGGTCTCGGTCAAATATTTTTGGTACTTATAAACAGCAGCACAAAGTCATTATACCCAAACCACATAGTGGTATAGGGTATAAAAATAGTGCGTCAATATCATTGATTTTCATTCAAAATAGTGTTATTTAGTTTTAAAAAAAAATAGTTTGAAAAATTATGAATATACTTTTTAAGGAAAAGGTAATTATAGGAACAAGTATTTTATGGACAAGAGGTACCTTTATAATAATAGTATATTTTTCAGAAAAGTCTTTTTTTAAAAGGTACTTTTTAAGAAAAGGTATTGTTAAAGGAAAGATACCTTTTTTAGGAATAGGTAGGTACTTTTATTAAAAAAAACGCATTTTATAAGAAAATTTACCTATTTTAAGGAAATCTACTTTTTTTAAAAAGGTGCTTTTTTAAGAAAAAGGACTTTTTAAGAAAATGTTTTTATTAAGAAAATTATTTTCTTACGAAAATTAATTTTTAACAAAATTTTTTATGGAAAGGTTCTTTTTTAATAAAATGTACTTTTTTAATAAAAGGTACTTTTTCAATAAAAGGTACTTTTAAATAAAAGGTACTTTTTTAATAAAAGGTACTTTTTTAATTAAGGTACTTTTTTAATAAAAGGTACTTTTTTAATAAAAGGTACTTTTTAATAAAAGGTACTTTTTTAATAAAAGGTACTTTTTTAATAAAAGTTACTTTTTTAATAAAAAGTACTTTTTTAATAAAAGGTACTTTTTTAATAAAAGGTACTTTTTTAATAAAAGGTAGTTTTTTAATAAAAGGTACTTTTTTAATAAAAGGTACTTTTTAATAAAAGGTACTTTTTTAATAAAATGTACTTTTTTAATAAAGGGTACTTTTTTAATAAAAGGTACTTTTTTAATAAGAGGTACTTTTTTAATAAAAGGCACTTTTTTAATAAAAGGTACTTTTTTAATAAAAGGTACTTTGTTAATAAAAGTTACTTTTTTAATAAAAGGTACTTTTTAATAAAAGGTACTTTTTTAATAAAAGGTACTTTTTTAATAAAATATACTTTTTTAATAAAAGGTACTTTTTTAATAAAAGGTACTTTTTTAATAAAAGGTACTTTTTTAATAAAAGGTACTTTTTTAATAAAAGGTACTTTTTTAATAAAAGTTATTTTTTTAATAAAAGGTACTTTTTAATAAAAGTTACTTTTTTAACAAAAGGTACTTTTTTAATAAAAGGTACTTTTTTAATAAAAGGTACTTTCTTAACAAAGGGTACTTTTTTAATAAAATATACTTTTTTATGTAAAGGCGTTTATTTAGAAAAGACATTTTTGAGAAAATTTTGCGTTTTTAAGGAAATGTACCTTTTTAAAAACGGTTCTTTTTTAGGAAAAGATACCTTTTTAAGAAAATACACGTGTTTGCAAAAGATACTTTAAAAAAGGTGTTTTTTGAGATGTACTTTTTTAATAGAAGGTACTTTTTTGATAGAAGGTACTTTTATAAAAAAAGTATTATATTACTTTTTAACGAAAATTTATATTTTTAAGAAAAGGTACTGTTTTAAAGAACTTTTATTAAAAAAGACAGTTTTAAAAAAAGTGTTTACTAAAGGTACTTTTTCAATAAAATATACTTTTCTAATACAAATGACATATTAAAAAACGGAACTGTTTTTAATAAAACTTAAATTTTTAAGGAAATGTACTTTTTTACAAAACGTTTTTTTGAATACTTATTTAAGTAAAAGTACCATTTAGAAAATGGTATTTTTTAAGAAATGTTACTTTTTTAGGAAATGTTGCTTTCTCAAGAAAAGTTACTTTGTTAAGAAAAGTTACTTTTTTAAGAAAAGTTACTTCTTAAAAAAAGTAATTTTTTTTTTAATAAAAAGAACTTTTTAAGAAAAGGCATTGAAGAGTTACTTTTTAAAGAAAATGTAGTTTGTTAAGAAAATTTCCCTTTTTTTAAGGAAATGTATTTTTTTTTAAATAAACTTGTTTAAAAAAGTACTTTTTAATAGGTAGCTTTTTAGCTAAATCTACTTTTTTAAGAAACGGGCTTTTTAAGAAAATGTACTTTTAAGAAAATAGGCTAAGAAAAATACTTTTTCATTTTACTTTATAAACAAGTACTTTTTAAAAACGTACTTTTAAGAGAGAGTAATTTTTTAAGAAAAGATTTTTTTTAAAAGAAAATTAGCTTTTTTTTTAAGAAGAGATAAGAAAATGTAATTTTTTCACAAAGTGTACTTTTTTAACAGAAGGTATCCTTTTTTTCAAAAAATTTGCTTTTTTAAGAAAAGGTGTGTCCTTTTTTACTTTTGTAAGAAAGATAAGGTACTTTTTAAGAAAACTTGTATTTTTATGCAATGCTAGACATATGAGTGATAATTTGACATAATTAAATATTAAGCATACAACGTTGCAGAGACAGTCCGTGAGTCAGTGATATATTATAAAAATATGTACAAATATATATTAACATTAGTATTATCTTGACTTTTTAAAAAAATATTATATTATACGGGTACAGTACTTTAAATTAAACAAATTTTTACTATAGTCCCAAAGGTACTATAATAAAAATTAATTTTCAATTTAGTACTTTATAAAAATACCAATTTAGTACTTTTTCAAGAAAAGTATTATTTTAGCTCTGTATCAAAAATTATTTGTTACGTACTTTTTCGAGAAATGACTACCTTAGTACATTTTCAAAAAAATATTATTTTAGTACTTTAAAGAAAGTGTTACTTTAGTACTTTTATGAAAAAAGGAAGTATTATTTTAATGCTGTTTTAAAAACAGTTTTATTTTAGTGTTTTTTCAATAAAATTAGAGTTTTGAGAACATTCTCAAAAAAAGTTATAGCATAGTAGTTTTTCAAAAAAGTACTATTTTACTACTTTCTCAAAAAAGTAGTAAATCATCACTTTTTCTTAATTGATAATCTTGGTACTTTTTCGCAAAAATACTATTTTAGACTTTTTTAAAAATACTTTCTAAGTACTATTTATAAATAAGTATTATGCGACTCTTTCCAAAAGTCACAAATTTAGAACTCTTTTAGAACAAGATTTTTATTACCTTAAAATAATTAGTAAGTAACAATTATTGTTTAGTACTTCTGTAGAACAAAACTTTTTCAGATTTTTTTTTTAATTTTTTGTTTACTGAAAAGTTAGTCCCTTAAACAATTTCAAAATTAAAACATTAAACATTAAAATAGTGTATTTGTAAGCCATTTATATCCCCTAGTCTTTATTATATCATTAAGTATTTAACTCATTTAAAAATGTTTCTCTTAACCATAATAACCTTTTATCATGTCTTGTCAATATTAGGATATAATTATGCATAATTTTCCAAGCGATCTGTTTGCTTTTCTTAACACAATCTATTTTTAAACCGACAGGCGAGTTTTTTTTTTCTTTTAGATCTTACCATTCTAATTGTCACAAATCATATACTATTAACATACATCACATGTTCAGCACCAAACACTACATTGAAAAGGGTTTAGCTTGAATTTAACAATGATGGGTATCTTGTCTAGAAAACGTTATTAGATTTAATTAACTTTTGTATGGCAAGTTTCCTTTATTTAGCTTTAAAGCAACTGTTTCGTTTTCTTTTCAAATGCTTTTAATGATAATTGTCATGTCAATGTAACATTATTTATAAATGCAAATAGGATGTATTTTATGATAATGCTCATGATGTTGGACATAATACTAGTATGGTACCATTGCCATGTGCAGTAAAATTCAGAATGTCATTATTTAAATGTTTTCAAAGTAAAACACATAAATGTTGGTTATTTGAAGAAAAAAAAAAGCACCTGTTGTGAAATATAATTAAGATTTCGACGAGGCTTGAGATAAACAAATAAACGCAAAAAAATGCCAGTAAAATTTTTTTTAAGTGCGATAGCTACAAAGAAAGATGATCTTTATATAATAGGAAATTTAGTAGCAGATAAATAACATTTAGAATCATACAATAGTTCAAAATTGTTTTCTCAAATATTAACATACGATTTATTTACTTTTCTTTAACTTAAAGTAACTTCCGCATAGTTGAATGATTTCTGATTACAACAAACAATCACATAATTCTTGTTATTGCCTAAAAACCTCAAACTAAAGTAAACTGGCAATAGAACAAACACCAAAAACAACATTGACAACGTTTTGTGGAAAAAATGGAATTGAAACCAAATATAGAAAAAACCTTAAAAACTTTTAACACGTTTTTTATTCCTACAATCTGAACACAAAGTGTTTGAATTTATTATTTTGGTATTGGACGTGAGCTATTTAAAGAGTCACGTTTTTACATATTTCGTGATGTCAGACAAGTAATCATTTCATTAATAGTTTTTATAGAGACTTGACAGGGTGGAGAGAGATGCCTTATTAAATGCAAGTACAACGATGTAAATTAATGATGATTTTTTTTTTGTTAAGCAGAGATTACTTTTTGTTTTAAAATCTTTTCTTAAAATATCTAATAAAAGACACATAATTGCATTAATTAAAAACAAATGAAATTGTGCTATTTTTAGTACTTACAACAACAAAAAGATAATTAAAAGGATATTAATATTTTTTTTTTTTTTTTGAAACGTAAACGGAACTTTGCACTTGTCACTAAAACTTTTTCTTAAGTAGATTTTGCTGAAATAAAACGAAGAGATTTCCAGGGTTCTGGTTGAATGTAAAAGAACGAATGCTAACTGGACAAACGCTTTATTTAAATATTAATATTATTAAAAACAATATTACAAACAAGTCTAAAATATTAGTAGCTATAACTGTAGTTACCATATATTTAAATGGATGATTTGTTTGAATTTAAAAGTTAATAAGTGTACAATATTGAATGAATGGGACTATAAAGACTAATAATATATCAATATATTTTGGCCGAGCACCTTTTTTTCAGTACCTATAAAATTTTCTTCATGAAGAAGTAATAAAATTTGAAATTATTAAAATTATTAAATGTCAAAAAGGGATAAATTTATTATTTAAAAAGTACTTTTACGTACAGAAATATTTTCAGAGATTTCTTTTAAAGTAATGAGAAGTGAACTTTAAACTATAAAAAATTAAAAAGGGAATATTTTTATTACCTAAATACAAGAACAAAATGTAATTTTTGGAAATGTATAATAGTTCAATATTGATGGGACTATATGGGATTTGTAATTGCTAACCAATTAGTGGAGATGCTGTTATCTACTTAAGTGGAATTGGAATTATCTACACTTGTTTCTCAAATAAGTACTTCTTCATTCTTCAAAATTATTTTACTCAGAAGGAATTTTTTATTTCTTAAAAAAATACCTTTTCGATACTGAATATTTTTAAGAAATTTATACACTCTCTTAGTTTGATTAAATAATAGTAAAATTATTCAAATATACCTTACTACGTAAATGTACTCAACAAAGAATTTTTCAAAAAGGAAAAATTCCAGGATAATTTGTACTCTTTCTTACAAATAATAAAAGACTAAACGTTTCCATGTTCTCAAAGAAAATTCATTTTTATAAATAAGGGAAACTTTTCGTACTTCAACAAAGAAGTAATTTTTATTTAAACTTTCATGGGGAAACATGATATATACAGATTTTCAAAAAAAAGTAGTTTTTTTACCAGGGATATACAACATACCTGAAAAATACACATTTTCAAAAAGAAATATTTTCAGTACATAGTAAAGTGCTTTCTCAAAATAAGATATCTTAAACGATTTTTTGTATTGTATTTTCTTAATAAAAATTTGAATTCCATTTCTAAGAATTTTTTGAGCAAGCTCAAAACAATATGACTCAATGGGATAATCCTTCTAATTCTATTCTGATTGGAAACAGTCCAACTTTTGTCGCTAAGACTTATGCCGCTGAATGGTTCAACATATTTGCGAATGCTGTGTAAAATAATAAATAATAAATAATAAATAATAAATAATAAATAATAAATAATAAATAATAAATAATAAATAATAAATAATAAATAATAAATAATAAATAATAAATAATAAATAATAAATAATAAATAATAAATAATAAATAATAAATAATAAATAATAAATAATAAATAATAAATAATAAATAATAAATAATAAATAATAAATAATAAATAATAAATAATAAATAATAAATAATAAATAATAAATAATAAATAATAAATAATAAATAATAAATAATAAATAATAAATAATAAATAATAAATAATAAATAATAAATAATAAATAATAAATAATAAATAATAAATAATAAATAATAAATAATAAATAATAAATAATAAATAATAAATAATAAATAATAAATAATAAATAATAAATAATAAATAATAAATAATAAATAATAAATAATAAATAATAAATAATAAATAATAAATAATAAATAATAAATAATAAATAATAAATAATAAATAATAAATAATAAATAATAAATAATAAATAATAAATAATAAATAATAAATAATAAATAATAAATAATAAATAATAAATAATAAATAATAAATAATAAATAATAAATAATAAATAATAAATAATAAATAATAAATAATAAATAATAAATAATAAATAATAAATAATAAATAATAAATAATAAATAATAAATAATAAATAATAAATAATAAATAATAAATAATAAATAATAAATAATAAATAATAAATAATAAATAATAAATAATAAATAATAAATAATAAATAATAAATAATAAATAATAAATAATAAATAATAAATAATAAATAATAAATAATAAATAATAAATAATAAATAATAAATAATAAATAATAAATAATAAATAATAAATAATAAATAATAAATAATAAATAATAAATAATAAATAATAAATAATAAATAATAAATAATAAATAATAAATAATAAATAATAAATAATAAATAATAAATAATAAATAATAAATAATAAATAATAAATAATAAATAATAAATAATAAATAATAAATAATAAATAATAAATAATAAATAATAAATAATAAATAATAAATAATAAATAATAAATAATAAATAATAAATAATAAATAATAAATAATAAATAATAAATAATAAATAATAAATAATAAATAATAAATAATAAATAATAAATAATAAATAATAAATAATAAATAATAAATAATAAATAATAAATAATAAATAATAAATAATAAATAATAAATAATAAATAATAAATAATAAATAATAAATAATAAATAATAAATAATAAATAATAAATAATAAATAATAAATAATAAATAATAAATAATAAATAATAAATAATAAATAATAAATAATAAATAATAAATAATAAATAATAAATAATAAATAATAAATAATAAATAATAAATAATAAATAATAAATAATAAATAATAAATAATAAATAATAAATAATAAATAATAAATAATAAATAATAAATAATAAATAATAAATAATAAATAATAAATAATAAATAATAAATAATAAATAATAAATAATAAATAATAAATAATAAATAATAAATAATAAATAATAAATAATAAATAATAAATAATAAATAATAAATAATAAATAATAAATAATAAATAATAAATAATAAATAATAAATAATAAATAATAAATAATAAATAATAAATAATAAATAATAAATAATAAATAATAAATAATAAATAATAAATAATAAATAATAAATAATAAATAATAAATAATAAATAATAAATAATAAATAATAAATAATAAATAATAAATAATAAATAATAAATAATAAATAATAAATAATAAATAATAAATAATAAATAATAAATAATAAATAATAAATAATAAATAATAAATAATAAATAATAAATAATAAATAATAAATAATAAATAATAAATAATAAATAATAAATAATAAATAATAAATAATAAATAATAAATAATAAATAATAAATAATAAATAATAAATAATAAATAATAAATAATAAATAATAAATAATAAATAATAAATAATAAATAATAAATAATAAATAATAAATAATAAATAATAAATAATAAATAATAAATAATAAATAATAAATAATAAATAATAAATAATAAATAATAAATAATAAATAATAAATAATAAATAATAAATAATAAATAATAAATAATAAATAATAAATAATAAATAATAAATAATAAATAATAAATAATAAATAATAAATAATAAATAATAAATAATAAATAATAAATAATAAATAATAAATAATAAATAATAAATAATAAATAATAAATAATAAATAATAAATAATAAATAATAAATAATAAATAATAAATAATAAATAATAAATAATAAATAATAAATAATAAATAATAAATAATAAATAATAAATAATAAATAATAAATAATAAATAATAAATAATAAATAATAAATAATAAATAATAAATAATAAATAATAAATAATAAATAATAAATAATAAATAATAAATAATAAATAATAAATAATAAATAATAAATAATAAATAATAAATAATAAATAATAAATAATAAATAATAAATAATAAATAATAAATAATAAATAATAAATAATAAATAATAAATAATAAATAATAAATAATAAATAATAAATAATAAATAATAAATAATAAATAATAAATAATAAATAATAAATAATAAATAATAAATAATAAATAATAAATAATAAATAATAAATAATAAATAATAAATAATAAATAATAAATAATAAATAATAAATAATAAATAATAAATAATAAATAATAAATAATAAATAATAAATAATAAATAATAAATAATAAATAATAAATAATAAATAATAAATAATAAATAATAAATAATAAATAATAAATAATAAATAATAAATAATAAATAATAAATAATAAATAATAAATAATAAATAATAAATAATAAATAATAAATAATAAATAATAAATAATAAATAATAAATAATAAATAATAAATAATAAATAATAAATAATAAATAATAAATAATAAATAATAAATAATAAATAATAAATAATAAATAATAAATAATAAATAATAAATAATAAATAATAAATAATAAATAATAAATAATAAATAATAAATAATAAATAATAAATAATAAATAATAAATAATAAATAATAAATAATAAATAATAAATAATAAATAATAAATAATAAATAATAAATAATAAATAATAAATAATAAATAATAAATAATAAATAATAAATAATAAATAATAAATAATAAATAATAAATAATAAATAATAAATAATAAATAATAAATAATAAATAATAAATAATAAATAATAAATAATAAATAATAAATAATAAATAATAAATAATAAATAATAAATAATAAATAATAAATAATAAATAATAAATAATAAATAATAAATAATAAATAATAAATAATAAATAATAAATAATAAATAATAAATAATAAATAATAAATAATAAATAATAAATAATAAATAATAAATAATAAATAATAAATAATAAATAATAAATAATAAATAATAAATAATAAATAATAAATAATAAATAATAAATAATAAATAATAAATAATAAATAATAAATAATAAATAATAAATAATAAATAATAAATAATAAATAATAAATAATAAATAATAAATAATAAATAATAAATAATAAATAATAAATAATAAATAATAAATAATAAATAATAAATAATAAATAATAAATAATAAATAATAAATAATAAATAATAAATAATAAATAATAAATAATAAATAATAAATAATAAATAATAAATAATAAATAATAAATAATAAATAATAAATAATAAATAATAAATAATAAATAATAAATAATAAATAATAAATAATAAATAATAAATAATAAATAATAAATAATAAATAATAAATAATAAATAATAAATAATAAATAATAAATAATAAATAATAAATAATAAATAATAAATAATAAATAATAAATAATAAATAATAAATAATAAATAATAAATAATAAATAATAAATAATAAATAATAAATAATAAATAATAAATAATAAATAATAAATAATAAATAATAAATAATAAATAATAAATAATAAATAATAAATAATAAATAATAAATAATAAATAATAAATAATAAATAATAAATAATAAATAATAAATAATAAATAATAAATAATAAATAATAAATAATAAATAATAAATAATAAATAATAAATAATAAATAATAAATAATAAATAATAAATAATAAATAATAAATAATAAATAATAAATAATAAATAATAAATAATAAATAATAAATAATAAATAATAAATAATAAATAATAAATAATAAATAATAAATAATAAATAATAAATAATAAATAATAAATAATAAATAATAAATAATAAATAATAAATAATAAATAATAAATAATAAATAATAAATAACAAAAAATAATAAATAATAAATAATAAATAATAAATAATAAATAATAAATAATAAATAACAAAAAATAATAAATAATAAATAATAAATAATAAATAATAAATAATAAATAATAAATAAT
The DNA here is from genome assembly GCA_963682025.1 of Cordilura impudica. Lineage (NCBI taxonomy): Eukaryota > Metazoa > Arthropoda > Insecta > Diptera > Scathophagidae > Cordilura > Cordilura impudica. Next base: position 241,451,039 of record OY821520.1, on the reverse strand, counting down.
AAATAATAAATAACAAAAAATAATAAATAATAAATAATAAATAATAAATAATAAATAATAAATAATAAATAATAAATAATAAATAATAAATAATAAATAATAAATAATAAATAATAAATAATAAATAATAAATAATAAATAATAAATAATAAATAATAAATAATAAATAATAAATAATAAATAATAAATAATAAATAATAAATAATAAATAATAAATAATAAATAATAAATAATAAATAATAAATAATAAATAATAAATAATAAATAATAAATAATAAATAATAAATAATAAATAATAAATAATAAATAATAAATAATAAATAATAAATAATAAATAATAAATAATAAATAATAAATAATAAATAATAAATAATAAATAATAAATAATAAATAATAAATAATAAATAATAAATAATAAATAATAAATAATAAATAATAAATAATAAATAATAAATAATAAATAATAAATAATAAATAATAAATAATAAATAATAAATAATAAATAATAAATAATAAATAATAAATAATAAATAATAAATAATAAATAATAAATAATAAATAATAAATAATAAATAATAAATAATAAATAATAAATAATAAATAATAAATAATAAATAATAAATAATAAATAATAAATAATAAATAATAAATAATAAATAATAAATAATAAATAATAAATAATAAATAATAAATAATAAATAATAAATAATAAATAATAAATAATAAATAATAAATAATAAATAATAAATAATAAATAATATATAATAAATAATAAATAATAAATAATAAATAATAAATAATAAATAATAAATAATAAATAATAAATAATAAATAATAAATAATAAATAATAAATAATAAATAATAAATAATAAATAATAAATAATAAATAATAAATAATAAATAATAAATAATAAATAATAAATAATAAATAATAAATAATAAATAATAAATAATAAATAATAAATAATAAATAATAAATAATAAATAATAAATAATAAATAATAAATAATAAATAATAAATAATAAATAATAAATAATAAATAATAAATAATAAATAATAAATAATAAATAATAAATAATAAATAATAAATAATAAATAATAAATAATAAATAATAAATAATAAATAATAAATAATAAATAATAAATAATAAATAATAAATAATAAATAATAAATAATAAATAATAAATAATAAATAATAAATAATAAATAATAAATAATAAATAATAAATAATAAATAATAAATAATAAATAATAAGTAATAAATAATAAATAATAAATAATAAGTAATAAATAATAAATAATAAATAATAAATAATAAATAATAAATAATAAATAATAAATAATAAATAAAAAATAAAAAATAATAAATAATAAATAATAAATAATGAATAATAAATAATAAATAATAAATAATAAATAATAAATAATAAATAATAAATAATAAATAATAAATAATAAATAATAAATAATAAATAATAAATAATAAATAATAAATAATAAATAATAAATAATAAATAATAAATAATAAATAATAAATAATAAATAATAAATAATAAATAATAAATAATAAATAATAAATAATAAATAATAAATAATAAATAATAAATAATAAATAATAAATAATAAATAATAAATAACAAAAAATAATAAATAATAAATAATAAATAATAAATAATAAATAATAAATAACAAAAAATAATAAATAATAAATAATAAATAATAAATAATAAATAATAAATAATAAATAATAAATAATAAATAACAAAAAATAATAAATAATAAATAATAAATAATAAATAATAAATAATAAATAATAAATAATAAATAATAAATAATAAATAATAAATAATAAATAATAAATAATAAATAATAAATAATAAATAATAAATAATAAATAATAAATAATAAATAATAAATAATAAATAATAAATAATAAATAATAAATAATAAATAATAAATAATAAATAATAAATAATAAATAATAAATAATAAATAATAAATAATAAATAATAAATAATAAATAATAAATAATAAATAATAAATAATAAATAATAAATAATAAATAATAAATAATAAATAATAAATAATAAATAATAAATAATAAATAATAAATAATAAATAATAAATAATAAATAATAAATAATAAATAATAAATAATAAATAATAAATAATAAATAATAAATAATAAATAATAAATAATAAATAATAAATAATAAATAATAAATAATAAATAATAAATAATAAATAATAAATAATAAATAATAAATAATAAATAATAAATAATAAATAATAAATAATAAATAATAAATAATAAATAATAAATAATAAATAATAAATAATAAATAATAAATAATAAATAATAAATAATAAATAATAAATAATAAATAATAAATAATAAATAATAAATAATAAATAATAAATAATAAATAATAAATAATAAATAATAAATAATAAATAATAAATAATAAATAATAAATAATAAATAATAAATAATAAATAATAAATAATAAATAATAAATAATAAATAATAAATAATAAATAATAAATAATAAATAATAAATAATAAATAATAAATAATAAATAATAAATAATAAATAATAAATAATAAATAATAAATAATAAATAATAAATAATAAATAATAAATAATAAATAATAAATAATAAATAATAAATAATAAATAATAAATAATAAATAATAAATAATAAATAATAAATAATAAATAATAAATAATAAATAATAAATAATAAATAATAAATAATAAATAATAAATAATAAATAATAAATAATAAATAATAAATAATAAATAATAAATAATAAATAATAAATAATAAATAATAAATAATAAATAATAAATAATAAATAATAAATAATAAATAATAAATAATAAATAATAAATAATAAATAATAAATAATAAATAATAAATAATAAATAATAAATAATAAATAATAAATAATAAATAATAAATAATAAATAATAAATAATAAATAATAAATAATAAATAATAAATAATAAATAATAAATAATAAATAATAAATAATAAATAATAAATAATAAATAATAAATAATAAATAATAAATAATAAATAATAAATAATAAATAATAAATAATAAATAATAAATAATAAATAATAAATAATAAATAATAAATAATAAATAATAAATAATAAATAATAAATAATAA